>BQNB010088579.1:0-27628 GCA_026074375.1 Tanacetum coccineum | reverse complement strand
CTACATCCTTTATCAACGTGTCGCGTTGATGTACTCATCCATCATAAAACCCAAATTCATCACCCTAATCTAATGGGTCATAGCCGTTAAGATAAACTGCATCTTCTGGTAGAGCCGTTCTGTTTTCCGTTTGTGCTGTGCTTATTAATTGCATTTCTGCTAATTGTTCTGCAACTTCGAGGTGAGTTCATAGCCCCACGTTGGGGTGAGAAACATGCTCGTTTACAAACTCGTTTACGTTACTGAATTTCCAACTCGTTTATACGTTGATTACAAACTCGTTACATGATTGATGTCACACTCGTTTTTACTTATGGATTTAAGTGCTTTAAGCTTTTACGAAAACGTTGATTACTTTTACATTGGACACAAGTGTTTTCTGTTATCGTTTCCTGTTTATGTGTTGCCTAAGTTTTGCTTACAAACCACTATTGCCCGAACTATCATGAACCGTTAGTCACCTATGACCAATTGGATTGGTTAAGTGAGCGCGAATGCGTAAATAGATCTATTGGGACTAATTACCCCTATCTGGTTTGGTTCTAAATATGCTGCGAACAAACGGATATATGTCATGTCGATTGTGCGTTGTGGTGGTCTTTGGTTTGGGACACCAGTTAAGGGCAGGAATACTATGTGGCATGATATGATATGCCCTGTTGTTATTAGCATCGGTGTCATGAGCTTAGCGCAACAATAAATACTTGCATGTGAAGTTGTATTTGTTATAACGGTCACATGTGCTTTGTATGTGAAATCGTAAACTGCTAAGATTGTCACATACGCTTTGAAATCTTGTGGTCCACACTACTTTGGTTGAACATTTCCAATTACTAAACACTTTTCGTAATACTTTGAGTGAAGCTGTATTCACTAAACGTTTTTTATCCTCGTAAATGTTTTACTTAAACCTATGAATTCACTCAACTTTATGTTGACCGTTTTTAGCATGTTTTTCTCAGGTGAATAGCTTTGGACTTCTTGACGTGCTATGTGGAGTCTACGTGCAATATGATACCCTATTTCAAGACTTATCAAATTATCATACTCGTTGTCTTTTGAAAAACATAAATTTCGCTTCCGCTATCTTTTAAAACTAAATTATGCTTCCGCTACATTTTACTTATGCTTCCGCAAATGTTTACTTTCTTTTAAATCTTGTAAAACTTATCTATTTTTAAATAATGCAACGAGTTATGATTTTCAAAACGTCCATTAGTGGTCGTTCTCTTGTGCCTTGTGTTCGAAGTATGATGAAGTCACGCCCTCGGACACGTATTCCGTCCAGGCCCCGTCTGGGGGTGTGACAGATTGGTATCAGAGCCAAGGTTATAGAGAACCAGGTAGAATATCTAGGTATAAGACTCAACATTACATTTTTCCTCTTGCGCCATAGAATGGACTCACCATCACTTTTTTTTATGTGCTCGCAGCATGTAAATGTGCCCCGCTGGCACATATTCATATTTTCACAACATCTTTGACTGATGTTTATACAAATTCGCATCATATTTAATGTTGTATTTGTGTTATATATGTGACATCAAAGAAAGATCAAGTGCAATATTGGATGAGAACAAATGAACTGTACAGATTTGTGACCTCCAAGGAATTTTCCAAGACGTACGAATCATTTCATGTTGGAAGGAAAATCGCAAGTGAAGTTGCAATGTCGTATGACAAAAGCAAAAGCCACCCAGTTGCACTTACAAACAACGAGTACGATTTAGGCAAGAGGGAGCTCTTAAAAACTTGCATGGATAGAGAAATACTGCTCATGAAGAGAAATTCATTCGTTTACATCTTCAAATTATTCCAAGTAACGTTACCACTAGATTCTATATCCATTGTTATTTAAAGCCATTGTTTTATCCTATGATCAAAATACTTTTGTTTCACTTGCTTTCAGTCAACTAAGATGCATAGGCGTGGGATTGAGGAAGGATGACTATATGTTGGTGCTTTGTTCTTTAGTGTCACCATGATCATGTTCGATGGGATGGCCGAGATTTCAATGACAATCGCAAAGCTTCTTGTTTTCTATAAGCAACGAAATTTTATGTTCTTTTCTACGTGGGTGTATGCTCTTCCATCTTGGTTTGTCAAGATTCCCGTTTCGTTTGTCGAAGCCGCACTTTGGACAGTTCTAACTACCATGTTATGGGATTTGATCCCAATATTTGGAGCTACATAAGAATGTTTACTAAATAATGACAAAATTGACAAGTTTAATTATAATTGATGCTTATCGGGGATAAAAGTTCTTTGATTATGATTTTATATTGAATGAACACTTACGTTAACTAAGAGGAAGGTGGATGGGGGACACATGCACAACCCTCCATGGCATCATCACAACTTAAGGGGTGCTTTCCAGTACTTGCTCTCTGACTATTGTGAATGGATAATTAGCTTTTATCTGCTAACCTGATTTATTGAAATTTAGATAATCATGGTTAAACTAAAGCGTTGCAGAGAATTTTTTTAGATGTTTTTGGTATAGAGTTTATAGTGTAGAAGTTGATGTACCATGTAAATGGTGTTCGAATTTGCTTATTTTGGAAATTTCTAGACTATACTATTTCTGAGTTGTTAGGATGATTGCGAAAGTAATATTGCTTTTTTGTAGTAAATCAACATTGAGGTTATCAGTTTAATATTGTGAATAGGGCTTTACGGATTGATATCCATGAGGAGGTGAGTATTTGCTTAAAAAGTATAAGTATGACATCTTTAGTTTATGCAAATTTGTGTTCTTGATTTGATTGGGGAAATAATAGGAGAAAGTGCATATGTGGCAGGTGAGCATAAGAGAGTGAAAGGAAGCTACAAATTGTACCATATCACATTTCAGGTGTCATTTATGACTTTGATTATTCAATTATTTAGTTTTAGACTTTTGCGCGTTTACTTTTAATTTTTATCGTTAAGCTAAATCGCGTAAACTAAAAATGATTATTTAACGTAAACAGGCATCAAATAATTAAATGTCTATGTCAAGTAAGTGTTATAAAGTTATTAGAATGATAATTTATACTTTATGCTTTTTATTTTTATTAGTTACGTAAAACGTTTACGTAACGCAATAAAACTACACTTTTGCACGCATGGCAAACCATAAACCCATCTACACTTCAACAAATACCCACTAATACCCACAATACTCAAAAATCTCATAAAACATTGCCTAATTCAGCCCCTAAACTAAATTTGTACATATCTCACACCTATACTTAAAATTAAATCCCTACACCTCCACTAACATGTATAAACTAATATAACCTTTAACCAATGGATCAAACCCTTAATATAACTTCACTTTGGTCTCACTTTTTCCTTGCTTGTGACCGGTTGGTATTGAGGCAAAGAAGGGGACAAGAAGCAAGCATGCAAAGCTTTAGTCACTTCATTCTTACACAAAGCAAAGGCACACCATATTTGTCCCTAGTCTTACATAGCCTAAGTAAGTTTTAAACTCATTCTCTTTGTCCTCTTGGTCTCCCTAACCGGCCACCAACATGAGACAACCCAAAAACCATTTGTTGGTTTCATGAAGATGGTATTCATGCTTGTTTACCTATAAATTGATGCCAGAAAGTAGTAGTATCACACACACATCAATTACAAGCATACAACTCAAAGTATTTCTCTCTTACACTTACCCTAGCTCATGGCTCACTCATCACACATACATACACTCTATAGTTTTGATTTCTAGGCTAGTGCAAGTGTTTAAGGTTTATTATTAAATATATATAAGGTGTCTTGGAAGCTTGGTTTGGGTTATTTAAGGGTTTATACAAAGAAGGTTTCAAATTAGGGTTTTTCTAAACCTAATTTTCCAATCAGGGTTTTCTTAGTTGGGTTTGATCTTGTTCATTATTCATCCTACATTCATCTAAGGTTTACCTAAGACCCTAATCTTTTCATACATTTCATTTCATGATTTATATAATTTTTATATTGTTAATCATCGCCTAGGTTTATTTTATGAAGTTATAAAATAAAAACATGGATATGTATACACACGAATTACTTTTTGTTTTGTGACCAAGATAATGTTTAAAATATGTTAATATGTTTAAAACAAAGATTTACAAGCAATGGGTAGTTTATATAATTATTTGTCAAGTATTAATTATTTATTTAATTATAAAGTTTAGATAAGTAAATAAATATGTTGGACAATTTTCTTGGACAATATGGACCTATTATGATGGACACAATTTACGAGATTAAAATTATATACCATGGATGTTAATTTATAAATTAGAAGACTTGTGGTAATTTTATAAAGTTTAAAAGTGTATAAAAAGGTAATAAACCTTTAAATGTTAATGTTCATTCGAGGCATATAAAATTCATTTTTATCTTTTATAAAAATAATACATCTCATGAGGATTGTAGGCATGTAAGTAACTTGAAAATCCGATAAATAACGAAGAGAGTTTTATGAATTTTTTACGAGGTTAAGCAATAAAAGTGTTTTATAAAACTAAGTTTATAACAACAATATAAATTACGAATCAGAGATATTTCCCCCCCCCCCACACCAATACAATCCACATCTAAGGGGTGATGGGATAAAATTAGATGTTGTAAGGATTCTAAAAAAAAGTAAGAAACTTAAAAATCTAATGGATAATGAACTAGTTATGACTTTTTCATGTTTATGTAATAAAATAAACAAAAGTAACTTTATAAAAGTAATTTTATAAAAACTAATTTTTTTACAGAAACATACAGTGGACATGGACTATGTTAGATGATATAAAATTTAATTATGAAGCCGTGGACATAAGAATCACTAAAAACCAAATTAAAACGAATGAGATACAATTAATATACGATTTCAACAATTAAAATTTATTAAATTTCATAACAGTAAATATGAATATAATAAATGTAATATTTGATTAGATTTTTCAAATACGAATCCATACATGTAAAGAACGATAAAAACGAGATTAAAACTAAAAAGATACGACGTTTTTATTATAAGTGACATTATAAATGTTATTAACCTTATAAATACTATTTTTCTCAAATAATTAAATTATTTATATAATGAAATTATGTAAATAATACATCAAGTATTTTTGGCAAATAATGAATTGTTGGACAAGTATACCATTTTTACGAACACGAATACATGAACACCTATTTTACAAGTACAAATTAAATTGTTTAATTTTATAAATTAAACAAACACTTTTAGGTGGTGATGTAACTATATAGAATTATATGTGGTATTAGTTATTCAAAGTACATGGTACTTATACGACCTATATTTAATTAGGTTTCATTCGGTCATATCTGTGACGTTTTCATATACTTCAGTTTATTCACTAAGGTGACTTCATAGCCCCATGTTTTACTATATCAATGATTTGCAACTTTTGGGGTGAGAGACGCAAGTGCACATTTTTACATGATTACGTGTTTGCCTAAGTAGCGATAACCCTCTGAGCCTATTATCATAAACTATCAATTACTTTGTGTAAGCGCGAATGTTATAAATAGATCTATTTGGGATTGACATCCCCGTTCGGGTGAGTAGCGCTCACTGTGCCGGTTTATTGGACAACAGACATATACCATGTCGAATTTAGGATGTTTCAGGTTAGAACATTATCACGGGCAATGTTGGCAATTTATATTGCAATTCATACATGTCGAGCTTCGGTGTCATGAGCTTAGGGAAACGTAATTACATTTTGGGATGTTTGCATCTGTTGCATTATCACGGGGAAAATCTTGCGGTCCTACATTACATTTTTCATAAACCTATGAATTCACAAACTTTATGTTGACGTTTTAAAGCATGTTTTCTCAGGTCAATGAGGCACGAGGTACTAAGGATACATTGGGGATACTCTTTTGGGGAGTCATGCATAAAAGATTTGGAGTCATTACATCTTGGGATATTTGTTATGATCTAAAATCTTGTTATTTCAATGTTGAACAATATAAGCCGTTGTTGCTTTTGTAATAAAACAATTCAATAAATCCAATGTAACGTATTCAAACGACTCTCTAAGAGGTCGTTCTCATATCTTGTGCTATGATCTATGAAAGCACGCACACTGGACACATTATTCTGTTGCGACCCAATTTGGGGGTGTTACAGATTGGTATCTAGAGCCAAGGTTATAGAGAACCAGGTCAAATGTTTTTACTTGGACTATAACCATTTTCAAACATTGTATCATACAAAGGGATTTTCATGGGACATTCATTCAGACACTACTTGTTGCATTAGTTGAGTATATTAGATGTTGCATGGTTCACATACGTGTATATAATATATTAGAAAAATATTAATGGGTATTAATATAGTGTAACTAATGTAAACTCATTGGGTTACAGATTCTGTCATGTCTTCAGCATCCACAGTCACTTACACATCTGTCTACACTAATTCCGAGCCAGGGAGAGTCTTTTAGGGAGCTGCTGAGGAGTTGTCTGATGGAGGTTCTCCACGAGTCATCGTATACGGATATGATGGACTCCCTATGCAGCCGGTAGCTTCGCCATCTCAGGACTATGTGCCAAGACCTGAGCACCCACCGTCTCCTCACTACATACTCGGTCCTGAGCACCCACCTTCACCTGCCGAGGTACCATACGTACCTGATCCTGAGTACCCCCGAATACTTAATGCCATTTGATGATGAGGCACCCTGGGAGGACCAGCCTCTACCCGCTGATGCCTCACCCATAGCCCTATTACCGGGCTATGTGGCAGACTCTGACCCAGAGGAGGATCCGAAGGAGGACCCCTAGGAGGATCATGCTGATTATCTCGCTGATGGAGGGGGTGATGATGATGAGCCCTCCAATGATGATGATGATGATACCGATGATGAGGATGAGGAGCCCTTTGAGGATGATGACGAGGATGAGGAGGAGCACCTAGCTCCGGCCAACTCTTCTGCTATACCTGTTGTTGACCCTATTCCCTCAGCTGGGGATACAAAGGCATTTGAGACTGATGAGGCTACACCTACACCTATACCATCACCTAGACGGCACACTGCTAGAATATCTATCCGACCTGAGGCACCTATGCCTTTTCCATTAGAGGAGAAGGTCAAGAGACTTCTTGCCTTACCACCACCACCACAATCACCACTTATCTCACTATCACCACCCTCTGCAGAGGAATGCCTTGCTAGGTATTTAGTTGCACCTGCACTTGCATCATCACCATATAGTACCTCACCCATATGGTAGCCCTAACCATGTTCATGCACCCTAGGCTTCAGAGCTACCATGGGTAGATTGAGAGCCTCATCACCATCCACTCATCATCCACTACATCTATCACCACCATTACCACTTCCACCATCATCACTACATTTACCACTACATGTACCCACATCATTACCATTACCATCATCACCTCTACCAGCCTTACTGTTCATACCACCACCAGTCGACCGTAGGGAGGACATTCCCGAGGCTGAGTTACCACCTCATAAGAGGTTATGTCTAACTGCTCTTACATCGAGGTATGAGGTAGGGGAGAGTTCGACTGCTACTCCTAGACCTACTAGAGTTCATAGGGTAGACTATGGGTTTACCGGCACTCTGGATTCTGAAACCAGACATCGGAGAGCCAAGGAGGTTGGCTATGGGATTAGAAATGTTTGGGTAGACCTGACAGAGGCTGTTGAGGAGCTAGCACTGATGACCCTTGAAGGGGTCAATGCTAGAGTGACCGAGCTTACTAAGAGCAGGACACACAGGATATTTATGTTGTAATAGAGGATACTCAAGATAAGCAGACTCAGTTATTTCAAAGAGTTGATGGATTGGTTGAGGATAGACAGTTTCACTATGAGACTGCACGACTGTTGGATCAGGAGGCCCTAGTTTCCTGAGAGGCTTGGGCATATTCCGTTGGGTTGAGTTCGGCAATTCACTATGAACTGCAAGCATATATGACTCATACCCAGATGCATGATTATCGTATCGCCTCACAGGAGTCACTGATGATGGCATTGATTGCACAAATTTCATCACTATATGGACAGTTGTTAGTGGCTCTAGGATATATTCAGGCACTTCAGGCTAGAGATCAGACTCATGCAGATGATCGCGAGGGCACTGGTAGTTCGGCCTAGATTTACACTTCTAATGTCGTATTCATAGCTATCATTATGTTAGTCGGCTAAGTATTATGGGTTTTATGCCCAGCTAGCACGACAGTAGGACTTGTATTTTCATTTCTTGTATCAGACAATCATGTATGTTTTCTAGTTATATATGATGTGTTGTATTATGTCATGTTTGATGCTCAATTCTGTTATGTGTTGTAGATCCCATTCAAATGTTATATAATCACTGTGTGATGTGATCTTGTTATATATATATATATAATGTGTTGTATTATGTTATGTCGATCTCAACCCTGTTATGTGTTGTGATCCCAGTCATTTTATATAATCACTATGTGATGCGATCTTACTATATATATGTTGTACCCAAGTCATGTTGTGATGTTTATGAAAACTCACGTGTTTTATATTATTGTGATTTAGAACAATATGCCACCAAGGAGATCCTGTGCGGCTGCTACCCCTGTGACAGCTGCTGCTGTTGAACAGCTAATTGAAGCAAGAGTGTCTGCGGCACTTACTAATCATGAAGCTCTTTGAAATAGCACTAATGGTCAAGGCGACGGAAGCCACAATTCTGACACTGGAATTAGAGGAACTATACGCACTCTGCGTGAGTGTACGTACAAGGATTTTCTAAATTGCAAGCCCCTTTATTTTAAGGGTACTGAAGGAGTGGTTGTGTTGTCATAATGGTTCGAGAAGATGGAATCAGTATTCCATATTAGCAACGGTGCTGTGGAGAACCAAGTTAAGTTTGCTACTTGCACTTTCCTTAGAAATGCTCTGACATGGTGGAACTCCTACATGAAGACTGTTACTCAAGATGTTGCTTATGCTATGGACTGGAAGGCACTAAAGAAGATGATGACAGTCAAATACTGCCTAAGGGGTGAAATCAAGAAGTTGGAAATTGAGCTCTGGAACCTAAAAGTAAAGGGTACTGATGTCGCGAGTTACACTCTGCGTTTTCAAGAGCTTGCACTGATATGTGGAAGGATGTTCCACGAGGAATCAGATAAAGTTGAGAAATATGTTGGTGGACTCCCTGATATGATTCAGGGAAATGTAATGTCATATCAACCCAATACGATGGAGAAAGCAATTGAGTTTGCTAACAATCAGATCGATCAAAAAGACATCACTATTACTGAAAGACAAGCTGAGCAGAAGAGAAAGTTGGAGTTTAATGCTGGAAATAATCAGGGGCACCAACAATAAAACAAGAGGTAAAACACTGGGAGGGCTTACACTGTTGGGACTGGTGAAAAGAGGGAGTACACGGGATCATTGCCCTTATGTACCAAATGCAACTATCACCACAAAGGACCATGTGCTCCCAGGTGTAATAAGTGCAAGAAGATCGGCCATCTGGCTCGTGACTGTAGGAGTTCTGGTTCCAATGGTAATAATTACAATCGTGGGAACTCCGAAACAACTCAGAATGCTGGAACTTGCTATGAGTGTGGTGTTCAGGGGCATTTCAAGAGAGACTGCCCAAAGTTGAAGAATAAAAACCATGGTAATCAAGATGGGAATGGCAATGCCCCAGCGAAGTGTACGTGGTAGGCAATGCGGTAACAAACCCAGACTCCAACGTCGTTACGGGTACGTTCCTTCTAAACGATCGCTATGCTTCTATCTTATTTGATACTGGTGCCGATAGAAGTTTTGTATCTACTACATTTAGTTCCTTAATTGATATCACACCAACTACATTAGACCATTATTACGATGTTGAATTAGACAACGGGAAAATAATTAAGATAAACACTATCATTCGGGGTGGTACATTAAACTTCTTAGATCATCCCTTCAACATTAACTTAATGCCCGTAGAACTTGGTAGTTTCGACGTCATAGTTGGTATGGATTGGTTGGCAAAGTACCATGCTGTCATTGATTGTGCCGAGAAGATCGTTCGTATTCCCTAGGGAAATGAAACCTTAATTGTCCATGGTGACGGAAGCAGCCGGGGAAACGGGACTCGTCTAAACATCATTTCGTGCACCAAAACTCATAAATATTTGTTGAAAGGACATCACGTCTTTTTGGCACATGTTACTACAAAGGAGATTGAAGACAAGTCGGGGGAGAAGCGACTTGAGGACGTACCAATCGTTCGAGATTTTCCTGAAGTATTTCCTAAAGATTTGTCGGGTCTTCCACCGACTCGACAAGTGGAATTCCAGATCGATTTGATACCTGGTGCTGCACCTGTAGCACGAGCACCTTATCGATTGGCTCCTTCCGAAATGAAAGAGTTGTCGGAGCAACTACAAGAGCTATCCGACAAGGGCTTTATAAGACCTAGTTCCTCACCTTGGGGAGCTCCAGTCTTGTTTGTCAAAAAGAAGAATGGATCATTCTGGATGTGCATCGACTATCGAGAATTGAATAAACTAACGGTGAAGAATCGTTATCCTCTCCTAAGGATTGATGATTTGTTTGATCAACTATAAGGATCCAACGTTTATTCAAAGATAGACTTGCGGTCAGGCTATCATCAGCTTAAGGTACGAGAAGTGGATATCCCAAAGACGGCATTTAGGACTCGGTATGGTCATTACGAGTTCCAAGTGATGCCATTTGGTTTGACAAATGCACCTGCGGTATTCATGGACCTCATGAACCGAGTGTGCAAACCATACTTGGATAAGTTTGTAATTGTCTTTATTGACGATATACTAATTTATTCAAAGAACAAAAAGGAACATGAAGAACATCTTAAGGCAATTTTAGAACTGCTTAAGAAGGAGGAGTTATATGCTAAGTTTTCAAAATGTGAATTTTGGATTCCTACGGTACAATTTCTCGGTCACGTGATTGACTGTCAAGGCATTCACGTGGATCCTGCCAAGATCGAATCTATTAAAGATTGGGTGTCTCCTAAAACACCAACGGAGATTCGTCAATTTTTAGGTCTTGCTGGATACTACCAAAGATTCATTGAAGGATTTTCAAAAATCGCTAAGCCGATGACCAAACTTACTCAGAAGAAAGTCGCCTTTGAATGGGGTGACAAGCAGGAAGCAGCTTTTCAGACATTGAAGAATAAGTTATGTAGCGCACCTATCTTAGCTCTCCCTCAAGGAGCTGAGAACTTCATTGTTTATTGTGATGCGTCACATAAAGGATTGGGTGCGGTGTTGATGCAAAACGAGAAGGTGATTGCTTACGCATCACGACAGTTGAAGATTCATGAGAAAAATTATACTACTCATGATTTGGAACTTGGTGCAGTGGTGTTTGCTCTAAATATTTGGAGGCACTACTTGTATGGAACCAAGTGTACGGTGTTCACAGATCATAAGAGTCTACAACACATACTAGACCAAAAGGAGTTGAATATGAGGCAACGTCATTGGTTAGAGTTGCTCAGTGATTACGATTGTGAGATTCGTTATCACCCGGGGAAAGCAAATGTTGTTGCTGATGCTTTGAGCAGGAAAGAGTGAATTAAACCATTAAGAGTCCAGACCTTTAGTGATGACTATTGTTTAGATCTTCCCAAACAAAATTCTAGAATGCTCAGACCGAAGCAACAGAAAGCAGAGATCTCAAGAACGGAAAAAAAAGAATTGTAGGAGGTATGATCAGGAAGGATATACCAAAGGAAAAGTTGAAACCCCGTGTCGACGGAACCCTATGCTTAAACGACAAGAGTTAGTTGCCATGTTATGGTGACTTAAGGACAGTGATCATGCACGAGTCCCACAAATCAAAATACTCTATCCATCCGGGTTCGGACAAAATGTATCAAGACATAAAGAAACTATATTGGTGGCCCAATATGAAAGCCGACATCGCCACCTATGTCCGCAAATGTTTAACATGTGCTAGGGTCAAGCCGAACACCAAAGGCCATCAGGTTTGTTGGTGCAGCCCGAGATACCTCAATGGAAGTGGGATAACATCATAATGGATATTGTCACCAAGCTTCCTAAGTCGTCGCAAGGTTATGACACCATTTGGGTGATTGTTGACCGACTTACAAAGTCCGCAATCTTTACGCCAATAAGAGAAACTGATTCCATAGAGAAATTGGCGAGAATGTACATAAAGGAAGTAGTCACGAGAAATGGAATACCTGTCTCAATCATCTGTGATCGTGATCCTAGATTCTCATCAAATTTCTAGAAGTCACTACAGAAGGCCTTGGGTACAAGCTTGGATATGAGCACTGCCTATCATCCGGAGATGGACGGACAAAGCAAGAGGACTATTCAAACTCTTGAGGATATGCTACGCGCTTGCGTGATCGACTTTGGAAATGGTTGGGTTAAGCATTTGCCATTAGTCAAATTTTCATATAACAATAGTTATCATGCTAGCATCAAGGCTGCATCGTTTGAGGCACTGTACGGTCAAAAGTGTCGTTCACCTGTTTGTTGGGCCGAGGTTGGAGAAGTTCAACTCACCGGTCCAGATTTAGTTCAAGAGACGACCGAGAAGGTCATTCAGATCAAGCAAAGGATTCAAGCCGCTCGTGACCGACAAAAGAGCTACGCCGATTTGAAACGTAAGCCGATGGAATTTCAAGTTGGAGATAGGGTTATGATTAAAGTTTCACCTTGGAAAGGGGTCGTACGTTTTGGCAAACGAGGGAAGTTAAACCCGAGATATGTTGGACCTTTCAAAGTGCTGGAAAAGGTTGGATCTGTTGCTTACAGACTTGAACTTCCTCAAGAGTTGAGCAGGGTTCACAGTACTTTTCATGTGTCGAATCTGAAGAAATGTTATTCCGACGAACCATTAGCCGTTCCGTTGGAAGGACTACATATTGATGATAAGCTCCGTTTCGTGGAGGAACCCGTAGAGATCATGGATCGAGAGGTCAAACGGTTGAAGCAAAGCCGTATCCCAATTGTCAAGGTTCGATGGAACTCGAGGAGAGGTCCTGAGTTCACATGGGAACGTGAAGATTCATTCAAAAAGAAATACCCACATCTCTTCACAAATCGGGCGTCTTCATCCACTACAAGGTCTTAAGCTTTGAGGGCAAAGCTCTTTTAACGGGTGGAGACTGTAACATTTCAGATTTTCAGGTCATTTTACGACTCCTATTATTCTTCACTATTTATTTTAGTCCAGTACACGTTTACTTTTAATTTAACTTTTAAGCTAAATCGCGTAGACTAGAAATAATCATTCAACGTAAACGGTCACCAAATAAATTAAGGTTTACGTCAAGCAAATGTTATGTAATTATTAGGAAGATAATTATTAACTTTGCGTGTTTTATTTTTATTGGTCACGTAAAAGGCTTACGTTTCGCAATAAAATACGTTTAGACACACCCCAGAAATGCCTAGACTTACCTAGACTCAACCTAATAACCACTTTTAACCCGTAAACGCAAAAATGATTTGGTTTTCATGTTATTAAGCCATGAAGGCCGATTGTGGCTAGATTAAAACACAATACTCATGTGTAAACAACTAGGTCTAGCAAATCTTGTACAATTATCTCTTAATTAAATATTGTACTTGTATATCTTGCATGTGATTTCAAATCCATTTTTCCCTCCTAATACTACACGACTAAGCGTCATAAACAACTAGAAATCTTCTATTATCCATGCTAAGTACAAGTACTACATCTAACTAATTAATGTAGTGTACTTAGGGTTTATAAACTTGTGAGTAAGAAGCTATTGACCAAAGGATAAAGACTACATTGGATCTCTTTTGTGTCTTGTATATCAGCGGCCAACACACATATAACAACCCAAGAATTTTCATCAACCTATTTTATTATGATCATAATTATACGGGGAAATTTTTCGCTTTATTACATTACTTGCATTGTCAATATCTCAGTATGTCATGTAACTTACATAACTAAAGTAGACGAGCTCACGCAACCTATCTATGGCAATCCTATCTTTATATATGTCAAGAAAACATCATAACATGTCAATCCAATATCATCATATTCTTATTACAAGGTACATTATTCCTATAATGTATAATTCGCAACGTTATATCAAAACGGGCTTTAAACCATTATCATATACCTCTAAACCCTAATATCTCACCATCACTCTTGAACAAGTAACTTAGGTTATCTTAGTGTGATCAAGGAAGCTAGGGCTTGATTTGTGTAAGGTTTTGAAAGTAAAGAAGCCACAGGTTTAAGCTAGGAAGTGGGTTATATATTTGGGTTAGATCACAACTCTCACAACACCAAACAAGATGCTAGGACTCCTTGTAAGTCGAGTCTAACTCATACGTATTCATATTCTTACTTGCTATTTTCTTGTTAGTCGAAATGGGTCACGTTAACTTGTGTAGAACAAGTTAACGTGAGTATGAACATGCATGGTTCAACCATGCATGGTTCACGATTCATATATGCATATATACTTATCATGTGTGGTGCTAGACTATTTTAAAATGTTCAAAGCAAGGTTTAATAACAAGCTAAAGCTTAATCAAATTCATTTTATCATGAGTATAAGGACCAACGTGGAGTTCTAACACTTGGACACGATTTGCACGAAAACCACATGTAAACATTTATATGATAACTTGATGGCTTAGCTCAGGAAGGAGCATATTGACTAGTAGAGCATTTGCATGTGTTATAAACGAGCCACATGTGGGTCAAATAAACTTAAAGTGTTCGGTTTATGGTTAAACACCGCGAACACAAACCATACGCACCCACAATAGACGTATATGTCTACTGTTGGGCCATGTAGCCCACCAAGGGTTAACATGGCTTATGGTTTTGGCTTATAAGGGAATTAGGGTGCTTAACAAAGACTTGAGGACTTAACAAAACCCTAATGGAACCCTAGAGCTAGTAATAAGCTTAACGGACCACTAATGGGCTTATTAAACCCAACGACCCACTATTAAGCCAAGCAGGACCAACATGCCGTAACTGTGGGGACCACAGCTTATTAATAAGCTCCTTGAACTTATTAAGGGATTTGATATACTTGTGGGACTTATATGAATCCTAATATACATTAGAAACCAAATCGAACCCTTAATGGGCTTGGCAACCCATTACCGTGGCCAAAATGGGTCCATAAGCCACAAATAAGCTTGAACAGCTTATTTGTGAGCTTATGTAGTTTATGGAGCTTATTATAGAGTTAGATAAACTATTGGATCTCTTGAAAATAAGCCCACACCTTAAACAGCTTGTTTGCATATTTTTCTTAATCATACACTTGAAAATCTTGCGGTCCTACAATTGATTTACATAAACCTATGAATTCACCAACTTTATGTTGACGTTTTAAGCATGTTTTTCTCAGGTCAATAAGGCACGAGGTGCCAAGATACATTAGGGGTCACTCTTTGGAGAGTCGCTACTAAAGATTTGGGTCGTATTACATTTTGGGAACATTTTTATAAACTGAAATCTTTATTTATATTGTCGAACAATTTGAAGTCATGAGCTTATGTAATGAACAAGTATTTTGTTTAACCCAATGTATCTTATTAAAACGACACGTATAGTGGTCGTTCTCATATCTTGTGCTATTGATCTATGAAGTAACTCTCCCGGATACATTATTCCGCTGCGACCCTATTTGGGGGTGTTACAGATTGGTATCAGAGCCAAGGTTATATTAGGAAAGAATAATTCTTATGACATTTTTTGTCTTTTTCTCTCATGTCTGTTTATATTTTTCTTCTTGCATAGCAATTCTTTTTGAACACATTTTTGATCAGTTTTTGTTTCTCTCTTCATCAGGGTGCTCGTTCTTCGTTATTTTTTTTTGCTCATTGTTGTATCGGATCTTGCTATTTCAAGCACACATTCCGATACGCTTTATTCGAATTATTACTTTTGATTTAACCCATTTTTGTGATGTTTTTGGCGATTTCTTTTTCGAACAACGGATAACTTTTGATTTGCATTTTTATTTTCGCGGTAGTATGGAAATAGCTCTTCACTTCTATTTTTAGAATATCCTCGACTAATGAAATATTCTTTATGACATGATACTCTCGAGCTGGCTCCCTCCAAGATCAATGAAGGATGAAGTTGTTCTCTATGGTTGTTTTGAATCAAAGACACATTAGGGAAAAACTCAAGAGAACACACACCTTCAAACTTCTTCAAAATGTTTTAAGCAAGAACGAGAGTATCCATTTTTGAACACAATACACGAAAGATTTTGAGGAATAGATTTTTTTTTTTCCAAAAAAACATGTGACGAAAGTAAATTGTAATCTCTTCTACACCACCCCCACCACCCCACCATAGAGATCTTAGCAAAACCCAACAAACAGTGGGAACTGAATAGACACTAAGACTGTCACTCACAGAAACCAGCCGACCTCACCGGGTGGACTCCAACTCGATGGCGGGTGTCAGTCCTCATGTGCATCTGTTCATAGCGAAAGTATTAAGTGCGCGAGCCCATCCACCTACCCCCACCTCACTCGATACGGTCCGTCCCACCGCCTCCCTCCTCTTCCCCACTCCCTCAGCCCACCTCTGCCCACCCCACCATACCCCCTCCCAACGCCCTCCTCTGCCTCCTCCTCCCCCCGCCCCCCCTACCGCCCGTCCCTCACCCACAGCCCCCCCTCACCCCCCCCACGCCCTCACCAGGGCTCACCCCTGGCCACCCCCCCCCCCCCACGCGTTCACCGACGCCCCCGCACCCCCGGCACACCTCTCGGCGTAGTTCTACCCCCCACAACAACCCCCTCCCGGCCGCCCCGACGACTTGCGGCCCCCTCCCCCCCCCCCCCCCTATACCCTACTACCTTGCCCGATCTTCCGAACTGACCGCCCAACCCCCCAAGCGCAACCATCACCAACCCCAACAAAACACCCACTCCCGTTAATCAATCAAAAATCCCCATAGCCTACGACATCCACCCCCTTCTTTCACATTTGATTATGAAGCCTAAACCATGAAGACAAACACATCTAATTCAATAATTGAATGGACACTAAGTCACTAACTCCTCATTCTGTGCAATGCAGAAAACGGTCGAAACCGGACATGACTTAGTTCACTTAAACAATTAAGAATAGACATATATGATCCATAGCATAGAATTCATGAAAACGTGTTTCTTTGCCAAACTTATTTGTCAGATTTTCAGCACATTAGAAACTGATCGTTTTGTTTTTCACAGACATTCACACAATAAGCTGTACAATCATGAAGCAACAACATTATTACAAAACATTTTCACAAAACCACAAACAATTAAACTGATTTTCACCATTAACCTTTACTGAGTTTGACTTTTGTTGACTACCGATTTTGACCTGTTGACCTTACCGATTTTGACAATTAACCTGTGCACAAAGAAGTAAACTCGGTAAACTAACAGATTCGGTAATGTACTACCGAGTTTAATCAAAATTCAATCCTAACGATTCTATAATCATTTTATGGCCTTAAGTCACTTCTTACACTAAATATAAGCCTAAGATTATTTAGAAGCTACAAAAACTCGGTAAGACACTTTTTACACTAAACTCGGTAAACCTCATCTTTACCGAGTTGAAACTCGGTAATCCCAAATTACTCAAAAATACCTAAAACATATATATTCACTTACGTTTGAGTAAGAAGTGAAGTTACAATCGTTGTAATGAACTTAGATATCGAAAAACACACTTCTACTCAAATTCGGTAAAATGATTCGGTAAAAAAGAAAAGTAGAAAATAAAATTAAAACCCTTTATATAGCCATCGAAAACAGTTTGTAAAATTGACATTTGCAGTCCCTGTACTTAAATTTTACCAAAAACTGTTGAAAAATTGTCACATTCAATCCTTGTACTTGGTATTTACCGAAAGATTGTGAAAAATTTATACATTCAGTCCTTGTACTTTAACATTTCCAATTTTTTTTTTGAATTTACACAAACCCCCCCTTAAACAATGAATCTTTTCAAACACTTCCCCTTGAAATGACAATTATGTTAAATTCATAGTCCGAAAATGAAAAATTGTTACTTTTTCAACTAAAAACTCCCCCTCGAAAATATAACATTTCCAAATTTTTGTCATCATGAGAGTTTATTATCAAAAAGATGTTTGTGAATGAAAATTGTAAGAACCCCCCCTTGGATCATGATTCCGTATTTTGCAATGTAAAAGATTTTAATAAGAAATTTGGAATCATGAAACAAAAGATTATAATTCTTTTTAAATTATGTTTTTTTAATAAGAAAAATGTGTCAAATCTTTTTGTTATTTTTGAAATATTTATGTACATGATTGTGATGTATGATCTTGTCACTAAGATGACTTTGTCAGACTTTCCAACTGAGTTGGAGTCATACATCTCATACCAATGCGATGAACTAGATACTCAAAGCGTTCTTTTGGAAGCGCCTTAGTAAATAGATCCGCTAGTTGGTATTCTGTTCCGACAAAGTAAATTTCCACAGTACCCCTCTCAACGTGTTCTTTAATAAAATGATACCGGATGTCAATGTGCTTTGTCTTTGAATGTTGGACTGGATTGCACGAAATAGCAATGGCACTCTTGGAATCACAATACATCAGAATCCGATTGTATTTAAATCCATAGTCAAGCAGTTGAGTACGCATCCATATCACTTGAGCACAGCATGCAGACAATGAAACATATTCAGCTTCTGCAGTAGACATCGCAGTACAATCTTGTTTCTTTGAACTCCAACTCACGAGCTTTCCACCTAAAAATTGCACTCCTCCTGATGTGCTTTTACAATCATCTTTACAACCTGCATGGTCCGCATCTGAATATGCAATTAGTTCAAAACCAGAATCCTTCGGATACCATAGTCCCATGTTATAGGACTGTCTTAGGTACCGGAAGATCCGTTTGACCTCTTTGAGGTGTTTGACCGTAGGTCGTGCTTGATAACGTGCACATACAAAAGTAGCAAAGGCTATGTCTGGTCGACTGGCTGTTAGATACATAAGCCCTCCAATCATACGACGATAAGTCGTTTGATCAGTAGGAGTACCTTGTAAATCAGCATCCAGTCTCTCTGTTGCCATAGGTGTGCTCATGGAGACACATTCATCTAGACCATGTTTCTTTAACAACTCTATTGCATATTGTGACTGACTTATGAATATGCCACGGGGAGATTGATGAACTTGAAGTCCAAGAAAGAACTTTAGTTCACCCATCATCGACATTTCAAAATTGTTTTTCATTAAGTTTGCAAATCTTTTTGAAAAATCTGGATTTGTTGATCCGAAAATAATGTCATCAACATATACTTGAACAAGTAATATGTCTCCCCCGTGACGTCTAGTGAACAAAGTTGGGTCAATTATACCTTTATTGAACCCGTGTTCAATTAGAAAAGAAGACAATTTGTCATACCATGCACGAGGTGCTTGCTTAAGACCGTATAGAGCTTTTTTTTAACCTGTAGACGTGATTTGGAAATTCAGAATCAATAAACCCTTCAGGTTGGCTGACATAAACTTCTTCTTTCAAAGGACCATTGAGAAAAGCCGTTTTGACATCCATTTGAAAGATAGTGATATTCATATGAGCAGCAAAAGCAATGAACATCCGAACAGCCTCAAGACGAGCAACAGGAGCAAATGACTCCTCAAAATCAATGCCTTCTTCTTGCTTATAACCTTTAGCCACAAGACGAGATTTGTTCCGAACCACAATATTTTCTGCATCACACTTATTCTTCCAAAGCCATTTGAGAGCAATAACATTCTTTCCTTCTGGTCGTGGAACCAATTCCCAAACTTGAAGTCTTTCAAATTGATTCAACTCATCTTGCATGGACTCAATCCAACTATGATCGGCCATAGCTTCTTTGATGTTCTTTGGTTCAATAGTGCTAACGGTTAATGCATACATGCAAACCTCAGAATCGGTATGTAGCCGTTGACGAGTCATAACAGGTTTGGATGGGTCACCAATAACTTGGTCTAGAGGATGATCTTTTGTCCAAATGTGAGTCGAGGGTTGTACTTGATGGAAATTCTGCACATTTGATGGTTCGAGATTCGTTGTAGATGACTCAATTTCCTCATGATTCAGAGAATCATATGGAACAAACTGTGTATTACCATCAAAATCAGCAGAATCTTCTTGATTGAATTCATCAGACTCTTGTAAAGAGATTGGAGAAGTTTGTTCGTCAGATGTTGTGACAACAGGAGGAGCCTCATGTGTGTCAACAATGATTGAAGATGTAGAAGGTGAGTCTTCTTGATCGTGAGTCGGTTGTGCAGCGGAATTGATGGTAGTATCAGAAGATTTCTGCTCAAAATAATCTTCAAACATTGGACCGAACAAATTATCCAAATCCTCTTTTGAAGGAGTATTCATTAAGTCATCTGATGAATTTTGATTATTAAATCGTTGAAGTTCGGGTTCTAAACAATCGTGTTCAGAAGCTATTGCTGTAAGCTCATCAAACTTGACATGAATAGTCTCCATAATCCTTTTGGTGCGACGGTTATAGATTCGAAAACCTCTTGATGTTTCCGAATAACCAATAAAAACCCCAATGTCTGCTTTAGGTTTCATTTTCCCAAGATCATCACGGTCATTTGTCGGATAACACAATGAGCCAAACACATGAAAATACTCAACATTTGGCTTTCGTCCACGTAACAGCTCATAAGGTGTTTTATTGTGTCGTGTGTTGATGATTGACCGATTTTGAGTAAAACATGCAGTAGCCACTACTTCAGCCCAAAGAAATTCAGGTAATCGAGAAAAGATAAGCATTGTTCTAGCAGCCTCAACAAGAGTACGATTACGTCTTTCAACTACTCTATTTTACTTAGGCGTATGAGTAGTTGAAAATTGTTGCATGATGCCTAACTTTTCATAATGGGATTTAAGAGTTGTATTTTTGAATTCAATACCATTGTTAGTACGAATCTTGCAAACTTTGGCTTTATAATTCAATTGAGCTTGAGCAATGAATTTCTTTATGATCTCTAAAGTTTCATATTTCGAGTAAAGAAAGTAAACCCATGTATATCAAGAATAATCATCCACTATTATAAGAATATACTTCTTTCCACTGACCGAAGCTATCCTTATTGGTCTGCATAAATCTATATAAAGTAATTTCAATTTGGAGTGATCACTTGGAACCAATTTGGGTAGATGAGAAGCTTTCTTGCTTTTTCCTCTTTCACAAGTAGAACAAAGGTGATCCTTTCCATATTTGAATTTTGGAAGACCATCGGACAAGTTAAGTCTGGTAAGATCGTTTATGGTACCGAAATTAAGATGCGAGAGTCTGCAGTGCCATAACCATGACTTTGTCAATGTTTCTTTGGACATCAGACAAACTGGTGAAGAAGCAGCCATGTCAGAAATGGAGATAGAATATAAATTGGATTCACGACCTCCTGTGATCAAATCATCTCCTTCCAGATTTCGCACGTAACAAGTCTTGGAACGAAAAGCCACTTCTAAATCACCATCACAAAATTGCCCAACGCTGAAGAGATTGTGGCCAAGACCTTCAACATAATATACATGGCAAATAGTGATATTGCCCTGTATATAATCGCCATAGCCTGTGATTGCTGCAAAATTATCATTTCCAAAGTGAACGGTGCCCATGACTTTCTCAATGAAATTTCTCAGCAGTGATCGATCACCCGTCATATGTTTTGAACAACCACTGTCAACAATCCACAGAATGATCTGATCTACCTGCAACATAAGAAGAAACAACACATGGACAAGTGGATAATTTGACTACCCATTTCTTAATAGAACCTGATGGTTTCGTAGTTAAACGACTATTATTCACATTCGAAGTTGTGTTAACGGGAGACCAAACAACATTTGGTTGTGATTCAAACCACTTTTGCTAAATTAGACTTGTTCGAATTTTGTTCCTCATGTATATGCTTAAAGAGTTATCTCGCAAATTTCTTTTCTTTGTCTTAGGAGCACTAGAGACCTTATTTTTAGCTTTTGAAGCACTTCCTACATCAATCTTAAGTTTGGAGACTACATAAGTAGTATCTAAAGTCTTAGATTGTGCCATCTGCTCAGAAAACCTAGTCTTGAGGGCTACATAAGTAGTGTCTGGAGATTTTGGTGTTCTAGAATTAGTGGATAAGGCTCTACGAACATTCGAATGCACATTCAATTTATAATTTGCAAGACATTTATCATGACATGGAATAAGCACATTTTGCATACAAGAAACACATAAAAGAGTTTTTGCTTTAGATGCGTTTGCAACATCAACAACAATTACATTCTCTTTGTTTGATATAACATTTGCAGATGTATTATCTGTTTACTTGTTTTTCCTAACATAAACTACTACTTTCTTTGCTGAAATCTTAGGGTTAGCTAAGACATTGTTCTTGACATATGAATCTCTATTCATTGGTCTTCTAACACTAGATGCAGCATTCATTCCTTTAGAAGATAAACCACTTTTAGCCTCGTTTGTTTGTGATTCTTGTGTTGTGCAAACTTTGTACATTCCAGGTGTTATGACATTTTTGTTTAAATTTTCCCCACTTTGTTTGTCAGGTGAAGTCTGTAAAGTGACTGGTTTTGACACTACATGTTTTTCTTCAGTTTTTAAAACAACCGTTTTCTTTTGAAAAACTTGTTTGTTTATCGGTGTAACACAAAGAAGATTTTAAGAAACATTTGTCTTGTCAAACTTAGTATTTACTGACTTACCTTTTTCAACAGTTTTCAATCTAATTTTTAACTCAGATATTGTAATTAAAAGATTCTGATTCTCAGCACGAATAGCACCATATGCATATGTTTTCTCAGAAACATGATCAATTAATTCATTCATTTCTTTTTGAGATTGAGACCGTGTCTTTTTGATTGAATCGAAAAGCTTTTGATATTCTAATTTTACATTGTCTCATTCTTTTATCAAATATTGCACTTTAAAATCCATAGACACGTTCTCATTTTCAAGTTTCTCTATCTTTGAAATCCAAGAGTAATCAAGAGGATTTGTGTTTTTATTTTTCAAAGTTGAATCCCATTTCTGTTTTTCTTTTTCATGTTGTAACTTTAATTCAAAATCAACACTTTGCTTTTCACATCTTTGAACATCTTTTTCAAGAATTTTTATTCTTGCTTGCAAACCCTCTTGGATCTCAATGGAATTCTTTTTAATTTGTTCAATTTCAGCATGTAAGGAATTATCTACGCATTCATGATTTAGCAACACACTTATCTCTACTTCGTGCTTGAGGGATGCTTCTAAAAGTTGATCTTTCAAAAAATCATTTTGCTTTTTTTGTTCACAAAGTTCAATTTCTGTAGACTCAAAAACATCTTTCATTTCTTTTATATCTCTTTGAAATAGTTTCTTAAAGACTTCAAAACAGAAATGCAACTCGTTAAGAATTGGTTTGACTTGATCTTGACAAAAATCATTTAGTTGTATTTCTTCAAGAGATGTGTAAAAAATGCTTGCTCTTTTACAATTCTTTTGAATTAACTCAGACAACGTTTGAAAACAATTTTTTATTTTATCCAATTCTATGAGCAAAGGTGAATCACTCAGCATTGATGCCGGGATAGAAGAAGTTGCTTGTGAAGTCTTGTCAAAAGGAATAAAAGAAGACAAAAAATATTTTTGCTCAGCAAAAAGCTCTTTTTGAGGAACAAAGTCTTTATAAAGAGCATTTATTTGTTTATAATCAATTGTCCAACAATTTTGTTTGTTCGCAACAGCAATTGAATCATTCATTTTTTGTTGGCTCTTGGAAGCATCATTGATCCGCTCAGACTACACCTTAAAATATATACAATATAATAAAATATCAAATATATAGTAAGAATAGTCTAAAAGCAGAGTCAATGATACCGAGAAGTAGTATAGAGCTTTCCCGGGTCGTAAATCCCCAACGAGGCTGGAATGGTAAATCGATACGATCGAAGATTTGAGTTTGAAGGAAGGAATGAGTTTGGGAAGTTGAAAAAGTCAAATTAAACAATAACGGACTAAAACGTTTAAGAAAAACCTAGAAATTATGAAATTAAACTAGAAATCGAAACCCCGAATCCCGTATAAAAGGGGGAAAACCTAAATTCTTTTAAAAATAATCTACGGGAAAATTTTACACTTCTAAACTACTCTCGGGTCAAATAACGAAGAATGAAAAAGACTAGACCGAAAAACGGAGTTCGTTTGACCCAAAAAAAGAGTCAAAACAAAAAACCTCGTACCCGGACACGTTCTTTTAAAAAGAAGGATAGTTATAAAAATGGACCCTACGAAAAACTTTATATTTTTCTTCGAACCTAGATGACAAAAGAAATTTTCTAAAAAAGCAAAATATTTTTTTGATAATTTTTGTATTCATTATGAATTAAATAAACTTTTAACTAAATTAAATTATAAAAAATATTAAACGTTTACAAAAAATTCTGAAAAATTTTCTAAAAATGCTAAACACCACACAGCTTATGCAATAAGCCCCGAAAATAAGCTTTTACAGCTTATAGGCTTATGAGGGGAAAACTAGTATAAAACCAAAGTCCCTTGAGTCTATAACGAAAAAGACCCAAGGGCGCAGTGGTTAAGTGTGTGTGGGATAAAGGGGATGTATTGCTTGGTCCCGGGTTCGAGTCTTGCTCACCCGGACCAAGTATCTTCCCCTTTTATTTTTTTTTTTAAAACTCTAGGGTAGAAAGTGTAATAAACTAAACTAAAGGGTAGGCGGGCAAACTATTACCAATTTACACTTGTGTGAAAACGGGTAACCCTACACTATGAAAAAGTGACAAAACAGACCCTACGCTTGGCTTATTTTTTTAGCTTATTAAAAAGTGATTTTTAGCAAAAACTCAAAACATGAAAGTTAAAGAACAGCTTATAATTAACAACTTTAACAAAGACACTTTTGACTTTCGGTAAAAGAATATGAATTTTAAATAAGCTAAAAAATGTGACAGCAAGCTAAAATGGCTTTAAGGCCAATTTTTCTAAGTCTTTTGGTCGAACAAGCTAAGCTAATGACTAAAATAAGCAAAAGGGCTTAAACTAACCTAAATTAGCTAAAAGAAGGAAAAGCTTAACTGAATAAGCTGTGGGAACTTATTGACTAGGGAATAGCTTACTAAAGCTTAAAGAGCTAAAGTGCTAACTTGGACATTCAAATAAGCTAAAAAAAGATTTAAGCAAACTAAACTTTTAAAATAACATAAAAGCTCTAGGAAATAATTTTGAGCTTATGGGATTAGCTACATATAATAGACAAAAAGTGTGCTTAAAATCACAACACAGTTACTAACTTGGGGGTTACGTACTTGTTGGTTTTTGGTGTGGAATTTGGCTTAAATAAGCCAACCAAATAAGCTTTCACAAAGCTTAAACTGAAGAGGCTTATAGAAGAGCTTTAAGCTCTTAAAATAAGCAAATAATTCTTGGGCTAGGATTAGATTAAAGGCTGAGCAAACATTAAGCCTAAATAGTCCCCTTTTGCACCAGGGGATCTTTAAGGCAAAGCTCAAGGGCTTTATTTGCAGCTTATTTTTTATGATGTCAAAATAAGCTCTAAAAGTACAAATAAGCTTAAACAAGATTGAGTTCTATTGATAAATAGCTTTATGCCACACAATTTTGAGCTTTGGAAAATCACTTTTACTTGCTTATTTTTGACTGAGAAAAAGGTGTTTTGGGCTTATTACAAACTGTGACAGAAATTTTTGAGTTAAATTGACTCACAAAGTCAAAAGGACAAAGGGTTTGTGACAGCCCTCTTTTAACACACAAATAACACACTTTTTTGATGTACAACTCAAACCACAAGTGCTTAATCAAATAAGCACTTGTGGGATTCTTAAAACCTTAACAGTTTTGAACATAGTTTGAAAAACCTTGGAAAACAATTTTCCAACTAAAAATATTTTAAAAACAGCTTAAAAGTGTCTTAAATCTTGTGTTTAAACTGACTAAGTGACTTTAACCCATGCAAAAACCCTTTTTGACCCGTTTTAACCTTGTGCCAAACACCCCTTTATCTCAAAACTGTCAAACCAAAATGGGTTTAAAATCCATTTTTAAACTAAAACTTTAAAAACCTTTTATTTCTTCCTACTTATTTTGACTTTTTAAAACACTATTTTCAAAACTAAAAAGCCTAGTCTTATTAAGGACAAATTAAGCTTAGTTTTCGCTAGCTTATTTACACTATTATGACAGTTTTAAAGAAATAAGCTAATGTAGGACAAAATTATGCAATAAAAACTTAAACAGCTAACTAACAAGCTTAAGCTGTTATATTTGCAAAGATTAAAGCTAAATAAGCTAATGATTTAAGCTAGAAGTTAAGCTAGAATGAAATTTTAGAAAATGAAACCTTGGGATTTGTTGTCTCAGCACACCTAGGCCACTATTTCTGAGTGATGGCCTAGAAAACTGTCATAATTGGCTCCCAAAGCCTCTACACCTGAGCAATAAGCTCAATAAGCTTATGTTAGCTTATTTCTCCAAAAGCTTCCAAATTCACAATCAAATGAAATAATTTCAACTTAAAACAGTACTTAAGAACATTGAACAAGTATTAAACTGAATTTGAGCTTATTAACAAGGATAAGCTCAAATTAGCTTATTGAGAGCTTATTGAGTTAAAACGGCTTAATTTTTCATTAAAATGGAAAATTACAAGTGCATACAAGGAGTTAACTTAAAAATACTTTAAATGACAATAAAAACTTAACTAAAAACTGGATTAAAACTTAAGTAAGCTACACACTTGCCACAATGGCTTACAAGGCTTATTTATAGCCGAAAATCTAAAACTAGGTCTTCTTTCTCTATCTTCTTGCTGTGCTTGTTTGTAGACACACAAACACAGGTGTGTTTGTTGTGTGAGAGAGTTCTAGCCCTTAATCTTGGCCCTTCAATCTTTAACATCAATCCTAGCCATCGAATTTGGTCTTGGGGGGTGTGGGATTGCCAAGTTGGCAACTTTATGGCTGGGAAAGGTAGTGGAGGAGGGGGAAAGAGCTTATCCAAGAGAATGGAGAAGAAACGATGGGTAAAAACGGGGTTTTAGACCCGTGATTGTGTTTGGAGGGAAAAAGTGAGCGGGAAAAGAAGTTGGGTCTGTTACAGAGTGTAAGTTTGTGGAGTTGGCACAAATGGCCCTCCAAGGTTATTGTTGTTATTGCACCCACGGTCCCTGTGGTTAAATAACTTTTGGGGACTTGGCAAAACAAGTCCCCAAGAGTTATATAACTCTTTGCAGGATTCGTCCTTGGTGTATACAAGATATGGGAGTTGGCAGTTTTGCCCCTTGTACTACACTTTGGCACATTGGCAGTTTGCACCCTTGCCTTTCATTTTCTCCTTTTCTCCTTTATAAATACGTTTAGGGTTTGGCAATTTCAGCCCCTAAACTTATATTTCTTTGACTTTGGCCCCGGGGTTGACTTGATTGACTTTGACTTTGACCAGTTGACTTTTCTGACTGGATTGACTTTCCGGCTTTGATTTGGCTTTGTCTTTCACAGTCTTTTCCATTCCGAGTCCAGTTTTGTCGTTTTGGCTTTGTTTTTCGTCCTTTTCTT
>BQNB010088578.1:0-27628 GCA_026074375.1 Tanacetum coccineum | reverse complement strand
TCCAATGTTCCATCGTCCTCTAACTCTCTTGCAGATTGTACAACTCATCCTATTCATTGTTGACTCTGGATGCACAATGTTAAAATGACGTTTGAACACAGCAGTTCAAGCCTCGGTCGTCAATGTCAAATGGCGTCTGCTGAAAATAACACTTCAGGCCCCGTTCTTCAATGTTCAAATGACGTCTGTTCACATCAGTTCAGGCCTCGTTCTTCATCAATGACTTCTGATCATAACTGTTTAGAACTCGGAATTCAAGACCACAACAATGAACAGACAAGTTCAAAGTTGGTTCCAAAAGTTGTTCCTCTAGCAGTCAAGACAGCTACATCACGACAAGAGTTGGAATTACTATTCCACCATCAAATAGCAATGCTGAGGACAACAGGTAAATAAATACAAAATTAGAAAATCAGAAAATTTCCAAAAAGATTCTTCTCGACATGTCTCTTGGAATCGATAACATTTACGTGCTTAGAAATGTCGATTAACATTGACACGGGTGTGTAAATGAAGTTCGAGCAAGAGTTTTTTTTTCAAATAATTTCAAAACATGTCATTTCTAATTTTCTAAAAGGCTTATGTGCAAATATCAGTACATAACCCGTACTTCAAATAAAGGAAGGTTTATAACTTATCCTCACAACGAGAAAATTAACGTTTCTCGGTCTTGAGCTGTTCTTACAAGACATTCAATATCTTTTACAAGCTTCCAAAGAAAAAGGTTAGTGTCTTTTAAGTGCGCTTTTGCTTCGTTAGAAGAGAAGTCCTCTAACATCTGGTTTTTCAAAAAGTTGAACACAATTTTTCAAGAATTTCTCGATGACAATTCATAATCTTTCAAAATTGTGTGTTCAACACTCCAACCCTCACAATGTTTTCAAAAGACAACAATTTTTCAATTGGTCCTATTTTTGAGGGGGAGTTTTTCGAAAAACAAAGTTTTAATGTTCTTGGATACATCATCAACGACCATTCTTATGTATTCAAAACATTATCAAAATGTTCCAAACCATTCATGCTAATCATATTTTCTCCCACGAAATTTTCAAGACATATTTTAATCACAAGGTATTTCAAAAACTAAGTGTTTATTATTTAAAATAAGGGGAGAAAATGTATTTAAAATATGATCTATTCGACTCAATGTGCTGAAAAGGTTTTATGGTTCGATCTTATACCCAACAACATCTTAATTTCACGACGATTCTGAAGTCATAAGGTGGTTAGGTTAGGAATCAATCCTATGATCCAACCAGAACCGGAGGGATATTACCCAAGGATAATCCAAAGTTAGAAATAGCAGTCCTTAGGTATGATTGGAGATGAATGTAAATGGGAATAATGCCGACTAAGATTGAGCTAACACTGGAATAATCCTCAACAAGGTGTTAGTTAATGCGTCTTGGTAAGCATTGAAGGGTGAAGAATTAAAAAGAAATTAATGGAATAAAGGGTCTAAAGAAAGAAGCCCTCCACACAACTTAAGGCAGAAACCGGGTCAATACATATGCTATCGAATCACAAGATGATTGTGGTATTGAAAACGACATCATGGAAAATAAACTAGTGATGCCAATGCACAAACCCTTCCCAGCATTGGGTTCTCTTAAAAGAAACTTGTCTTAGTTGTCACGGAGATACACACGTTATCTATTGACATCTCATCGAGATTGTTGATATTAAATAGGTGGCAATATGCTCCAAGACCCGCCCCCCCCTCGGTACCTAAAACCAAAATTTTTTTTTTTTTTTTTTGCACTAATGAGTCTAGAGCCAAGAGAATCAATCAAAATCTCGATAGGGACACATTCCATTTCAAAACTTGTTGGACATGATCAAGTTCACAAGCTGTTAGACAAGTGTCCTACGCGATATCTTTGTGTATCTTGCCAGGAACATTCAGAGTGATACTCTTTAGTATTCACAATGATGAATGGAAATCCTTCCAGTGTCATCATCAAACAGCACTGCGGTAGGTGACTTGCGAGATTCTATATGAATCAAACTTGTGACAACTGGATATCGATTTGGTCCAGTAAATGAATTGACGGTTGATGAATTTTGATAAAAACATGACACTCTCGATGTGTTACAAACAACTCTTTTAACGGTGGACACGTCGATTGTAAATCTTCAAATCAAAATTTCTCGTTTATCACTAACGTAAACCTGCAGGGTCAAACTGTGGTAACGGCAAACCTCAATCCCATTAAAGGTTCCATTACGAAGGCCATACAATCTAGAAAGCCCAACGTTTAAAGAACAAAGACTTCCGCCAACTCTGATTTGTAGCTTTTCAAGATAAATGCAAAAGTATGAGCATGTTGGTCAAAGAAACAAGATCGCAATATGGCAAATAACGATAATAGACAATGACAACGGCTCACAAGTTAAGGATGCAAGGCATGAAGGCAACAAAGCCTACAACATATAACGAAGACAAAGACCAAGAACACTCGAGCTTAAACGACAAAAGCAATCTCACTGATCTCATGAAGGAGTGTCATCAATGAACTCACTTCGGGGGAGATTGTTAGCCTCAATTTTATTGAGTCAATAAAGGAAGCTCGTTCCCGTGTTCAAGACCTCACTTCGGGGGAGATTGTTAGCCTCAATTTATTGAGTCGAACAAGGAAGCTCGGTCACTCTACGATGGAGCTTCGGTCTTTAATTAGTTAATGTTGTAATTTGAATATTATCGGGAATCGGGCTCGATAGTTAATCTAATATTGTATATGTTTCGGGTTTAATCCCAAACAAAACCCGAGCCCGGGTCCTAGTTAAATATCCCGCGCGTCACATTAAATGTGTAGGGGTATATATATATTTAGATATTTTCTAAATATCTAAATATATATAGATATTTTTCTTATTTAGAAAATATCTTTTTCATAAAAATCTATTTTCTTTTCCATCTCATTTTCTCTCTCAACTCTCTCTCATCTCTCTCTCTCTCATTTCGTCTCTCTCTCTCTTCTCTTTTCTTGATTCGTGTTTCGGGTTATGAAGTGAAGTAATAAACGGGTTGATGATCATGCAAATGACGTTTGAACACAACAGTTCAAGCCTCGGTCGTCAATGTCAAATGGTGTCTGCTGAAAATAACACTTCAGGCCCCGTTCCTCAATGTTAGTAATGACGTTTGAACACAGCAGTTCAAGCCTCGGTCGTCAATGTCAAATGGTGTCTGCTGAAAATAACACTTCAGGCCCCGTTCCTCAATGTTTAAATGACGTTTGAACACAGCAGTTCAAGCCTCGGTCGTCAATGTCAAATGGTGTCTGCTGAAAATAACACTTCAGGCCCCGTTCCTCAATGATAAAATGATGTCTGTTCACATCAGTTCAGGCCTCGTTCTTCATCAAATGACTTCTGATCATAACCGTTCAGAACTCAGAATTCACGACCACAGCAACGAACCGTCAAGTTCAAAGCTGGTTCCAAAAGTTGTTCCTCTAGCAGTCAAGACAGCTACATCACGACAAGAGTTGGAATCATTATTCCACCTTCACATAGCAATGCTGAGGACAACAGGTATATATATATACAAATACAAAATCAGAAAATTTCCAAAAAGAATCTTCTCCGCATGTCTCTTGGAATCGATAACATTTACGTGCTTAGAAATGTCGATTTATTGACACGGGTGTGTAAATGAAGTTCGAGCAAGTGAGTTTTCAAATATTTCAAAACATGTCATTTCTTAATTTTCTAAAAGGCTTTTGTGCAAATTATCAGTACATACAACCCGTACTTCAAATAAAGGAAGGTTTATAACTTATCCTCACAACGAGAAAATTAACGTTTCTCGGTCTTGAGCTGTTCTTACAAGACATTCAATATCTTTAGCTCAAGAAAAAGGATAGTGTACGTTTCAGTGCGCTTACCCTTACTGTTAGAAGAGAAGTCCTCTAACATCTGGTTTTTCAAAAAGTTCAACACTCCAACCCTCACAATGTTTTCAAAAGACAACAATTTTTCAATTGGTCCTATTTTTGAGGGGGAGTTTTTCGAAAAACAAAGTTTTAATGTTCTTGGATACATCGTCAACGACCATTCTTATGTATTCAAAACATTATCAAAATGTTCCAAACCATTCATGTTGACCATATTTTCTCCCTACGGAAATTTTCAAGACAAATTTTAATCACAAGGTTATTTCAAAAACTAGTGTTTATTATTTAAAATAAGGGAGAAAATGTATTTAAAAATATGATCTAGTCGATCATGTGCTGAAAAGGTTTTATGTCGATTTATACCCAACAACATTTATTTCGCGGACGATTCTGAAGTAATAAGGTGGTTAGGTTAGGAATCAATCCTATGATCCAACCAGAAACGGAGGATCTACCCAAGGATAATCAAAGTTAGAAATAGCACGTCCTTAGGTATGATTGGAGATGAATGTATATGGGAATAATGCCGACTAAGATTGAGTTAACACTGGAATAATCACAACAAGGTGTTAGTAATGACGTCTTGGTAAGCATTGAAGGCGTTGAAGAATTAAAAAGAAATGTATGGATAAAGGGTCTAAAGAAAGAAGCCCTCCACACAACTTAAGGCAGAAACCGGGTCAATACATATGCTATCAGAATCACAAGATGATTGCTGGTATTGAAAACGACATCATGGACCTAGTGATGCAATGCACAACCCTTCCCAGCCATTCGGGTTTCTCTCAAAAGAAACTTGTCTCATTTGTCACGGAGATACACACGTTATCTATTGACATCTCACTCCGAGATTGTTGATATTGAATAGGTGGCAATATGCTCCAGCCTCCGAGTACTAAAACCAAAATGCACTAATCGAGTCTAGAGCCAAGAGATCAATCAAAATCTCGATAGGACACATTCCATTTCAAACACTTGTTGAACATCATCAGGTTCACAAGCTGTTATCAAGAGTCCTACGCGATATCATTGTGATATTTGCCAGAACATTCAGAGTGATACTCTTTAGTATTCACAATGACGAATGGAAATCCTTCCAGTGTCATCATCAAACAGCACTGCGGTAGGTGACTTGCGAGATTCTATATGAATCAAACTTGTGACAACTGGATATTCGATTTGGTCCAGTAAATGAATTGACGGTTGATGAATTTTGATAAAAACATGACACTCTCGATGTGTTACAAAAACTCTTTAACGAGTGACACGTCGATTGATTTTCAAATCAAATTTCTCGTTTATCACTAACGTAAACCTGCAGGTCAAACGGTGGTAACGGCAACCTCAATCCCATTCAAATGCTCAATCTACGAAGACATACAATCTAGAAAGCTCAAGATTTAAAGACAAAGACTTCCGCAAATCTGATTTGTAGGCTTTCAAGATAATGCAAAAGTATGAGCATGTTGGTCAAAGACACAAGATCGCAAGATGGCAAAGACGATAAAGACAATGACAAAGGCTCAAAGTCAAGATCGCAAAGCATGAAGGAACAAGCCTACAACATATAACGAAGACAAAGACCAAGGACACTCGAGCTTAAACGACAAAAGCAATCTCACTGATCTCATGAAGGAGTGTCATCAATGAACTCACTTCGGGGGAGATTGTTAGCCTCAATTTTATTGAGTCAATAAAGGAAGCTCGTTCCCGTGTTCAAGACCTCACTTCGAGGGAGATTGTTAGCCTCAATTTATTGAGTCGAACAAGGAAGCTCGGTCACTCTACGATGGAGCTTCGGTCTTTAATTAGTTAATGATTAATTAATATTATCGGAATCGGGCTCGTAAGTTTAATTAATAATGTATATGTTTGGGTTTAATCCCAAGCAAAACCCGAGCCCGAGTCCTAGTTTAATATCCCGCGCGTCACATTAAATGTGTAGGGTATATTTTAGATCATTTTCTAAATATCTAAAAAATTTACTAGATATTTTTCTTATTTAGAAAATATCTTTTTCATAAAAATCTATTTTTCTTTTCCATCTCATTTTTCTCTCTCAACTCTCTCTCCAACTCTCTATCATTCTCTCTCTCTCCTTTCGTCTCTCTCGCTCATTCTCTGTTCTTGATTAGTGTTTCGGGTTATGAGTGAGTAATTAATGGGTTGATGTTCGTGCAAATGACGTTTGAACACAACAGTTTAAGCCTCGGTCGTCAATGTCAAATGGTGTCTGCTGAAAATAACACCCACCAACCTTTTCAGGCCCGTCCTCAATGTTAGTAATGACGTTTGAACACTGCAGTTCAAGCCTCGGTCGTCAATGTCAAATGGTGTTGCTGAATATAACCACTTCAGGCCTCTTCTCAATGTTGTAATGACGTTTGAACACAGCAGTTCAAGCCTCGGTCGTCAATGTCAAATGGTGTCTGCTGAAAATAACACTTCAGGCCCCGTTCCTCAATGTTCAAATGATGTCTGTTCACATCAGTTCAGGCCTCGTTCTTCATCAAATGACTTCTGATCATAACCGTTCAGAACTCAGAATTCACGACCACAGCAACGAACCGTCAAGTTCAAAGCTGGTTCCAAAAGTTGTTCCTCTAGCAGTCAAGACAGCTACATCACGACAAGCGTTGGAATCTTAATCACCTTCCTTAGCCAACTGCTAGCGGACAACAGGTATATATATACAAATACAAAATCTGAAAAAAAATCAGAAAATTTCCAAAAAGAATCTTCTCGACATGTCTCTTGGAATCGATAACATTTACGTGCTTAGAAATGTCGATTAACATATTTATTAGAGGATAAATAGGTTCAAGCCTGGTTTGTGAGCTTTGGGTCTATTAGGGTTAGGGTTATGCATTTGTACTCTATAAATAGTGATCAATAATAAATTTATACCCTCGAGGTTTTTATCATCTAACATGGTATCAGAGTCAGGTTGAAATGAATTCCAATTACACAAGATATCATGCCTATTTATAATAGAACATAGCTTTGAGAATAATCTAACATAAACCCTAAACCCTAATGGACCCAAAGCTCACAGACCGGATTTGGGACAATGACTCGTCTAACACTCCCCGCAGTTTGAACGGGAGTCTTCCGGACGGACAAACTGGATAGAATGTTGAAATCGCCTTATTCTTCTCTTCTTTTTTCTTTCTTCTCTTCTTCGTTGATCGTTTTCACGAAGATGGACTCTTGTGATTGAAAACATAATTGTATACTGCTTCGCGGGTTCCTTCATTTTTTATGACTTTTTTTTACGTCATGGCTTACTTTGCCTTTAGGCCGTGGTGGCAATTTGGTGGTCAACTTTGTTGTCAACGACAATGATCTTCGACAACGAAAACAATTAGATGAGGAAGAAAAAAAACGGTTGCTAGAAGGCGGCTCAACATATTTTGTGTGTTTTGACAGCTAGGGTTTAAGGTTTATGAATGAAATACGAAAATGAAATCCTAAATAAACAAAAACAATAAAGCGAAAAAGGGATCCCTCCGAATCACCGACAAGTAGCTGATGACCGGAGGATAGCAATTTTTATTGGTGGATCTTACCTAAAGCGGTGATACCATGTAAAATACCAAAGAGATTTATTATTATTGATTGAATATATTCTCGCTTACATAACATACCATGTCTATTTATAATAGAACATAGCTTTGAGAATAAGCTAACATAAACCTAAACCCTAATGGACACAAAGCCCACTGACCGGATTGGGCCAATGACTCGTCTAATAGTACTGCATTGAATTACTAAAAGAGTTTGGGTTTACTATGGTGTAAACATGTTTCCACTCATTTGGAACCTAATTTTGTGCTTCCTTATATTCCTACTGATATTGATCCTTTACTTGATAATATTACTGGGTATCAAAAATTACTTGGTAAATTAATCTATCTCACTCATACTAGACCTAATATATCTTATTATGTTCATTGTCTTGCTCAGTATATGCACTGTCCTCTTAAATCTCATCTAAACTGTGCATTGAATATTTTGAGATATCCTAAGAATGCTCTTAGTAAAGGTATCAAATAATGTCTATTCAAATTGTAAAAACAATCTGAAAGGATATAGTGATGCAAATTGGGCTCAATGAAGTCCGGATATTATGTATTTTTTAATAACTGTTTGATTTCTTGGGAAAGTAAAAAACAAAATACTTTATCCAAATCTTCCACAGAAGCAGAATATAGATCTATGTCTTCTGCTTCTTGTGAAATCATTTGGATCTAAAAGTTGTTGATTGATCTTAATGTTAATGTGACACTTCATGTAGATCTTTTCTGTGATAATAAATCGGCATTACAACTTGCTGTTAATCCAGTTTTTTATGAAAGATCTAAACACTTTGAGATAGATATTCACTTTATCAGATAAAAAAATTGAAAAAGGAATTTTGAGAACAATTAAGATTTTTTCTTCAAACCAAATTGCAGACATCTTCACTAAACACTTACCTGTATACCAGAATAAAAATCTTTGTGAAAAAATGGAAATGTATGATATGTTTAGTAATCAGATTAAGGGGGAATGTTCAAATAAGCTAAGAAAAGCTTAATAATCTGGTTACTAAACTGCTTATTGCTTATTCTTTGGTTTCTAGTGTTGCTTATTTTGTAGAAATAAAGTTAAGGGTCTAATGGGTCATTTCTGGAAAGATGATTTGCACTGGATTTCAAGTTTTATGCACAAGTGTCAAGACTAGCAATTCCCAAAGAATGAAGATGTCATTTATCTTAATTCCCAAGGACCAGAAGTAGAAGATTTTTAGGTATATAATTCCCTAACCGGTTAGGGTTAAGAATTAATATCTCAACCACTTTCTCTCTCTAAAAACCTAATCACTCTCTCATACTAATCGTTTGATTTAGATCATCTTGATCTATTGTTTTGTTTATGTTCGTTGTAATCGTTTATAATATTAATAATAATCTGATCTTGTATTTGTTTTAGTTGGTGAATCTGTGCCGACTAGTTAGTTTTGTTATTGAATCTTTGGTATTACTGAAGTTTAGATCAAAGTTTTAATATCATCTCACACTCACATATCACTATACCAAAGACTTTGGGTTTTTTTTTTTGAGTAACCTTGTTTTATTACGAGAAAATAGTTTTGAAGACCCGGCTTGGTTTTGCTTGGGATATACCCTAAACATATTCAATATTAGATTTACTATCGACCCGATCCCGAAATAGCCTAATTACAAACATTAACTAATTAAAGACCGAAGCTCCATCGTAGAGTGACCAAACTTCCTTGTTCGACTCAATAAATTAAGGCTAACAGTTAACATTATCTTCCTCCTCTTGATCATTACATTCATTATCTTTTCTTGGATCTTCATCAACCTTTTTTCCATCATCACTTGAAGGTTTGGATCCATCATCATGAGAACTCTTTGGATCTTAGGAATATAGTGGATCAGCAGTCCATAATGGTAGCAAAATGTAATCTTTGACAGGTTTTGTCTCCTTTCTAGCTTGACCTGCATTATCACTTGCTTTTGTACCTGCAAAACCATTAGACTGTGCACCTACAACAATTGCCTCATAATTCATTGTTCTTGTTAGTGCATTAATATCAAATAGCCAATCTGATCCACTACCTATAGCATTAGGTGTACTCTCACTATACCTAATATGTAAGTTTTCTTCCACTATCCTTGTTCTACTATTGAATACTCTAAAGGCTTTACTATTCAAAGAGTATCTAACAAAGAAACCTTCATCAGCCTTACCATCAAATTTGCCTAAGTGATATATGGTATTGAGAATGGTAACAGGACATCCAAATAGTCTCATAAAACTTAAAGTTGGTGTTATACCATGAAAAAGTTCATATGGGGTCTTGTTATGGGGCTTAACTACTAACACTATTTTGCACATAGCAAGCAGTATTAACTGCTTTTGTCTAAAAAGTAGTTGGCAACTTAGAATCATCTAGCATAGTCCTAGCAGCCTCAATTAGTGTCCTATTCCTCCTCTCAGCAACTCCATTTTATTGAGGAGTTCTAGCTACACTAAATTGTCTCAAAATGCCCTTCATCTCACAAAACTAATTCATTTCTCTATAATCATCTATGACAACTAGGCAATACATTTTCTTCATAAGGCTTTTTATAAATGTTGGACCAAATAGGTCTATATGTAACAAATGTAAAGGAAGACTGATTGAGTTCTCAGTTTTAGACTTACAAGAGGCTATGTGTTGCTTTCCCTTTTGACAAGAAACACATGTTTGATCAATTTCAAAAAGTTTAGAAGGTAAACCTCTTACAAGATTTCTGTTAACCAATTTATTCATGGTTTTAAAATTTAAGTAACCTAGCCTTCTATGCCAAAGTTTAGATTCATCAGATGTGGCTTTTGCAAAAAGCAAGTTAAACCTCCTTTAGGAACTATGTTCTTTAAATCAACATTATACATATTGTTCTTTCTAGGAACTCTAAGTAAAACTTGACTTTCATCAATTAACTTAAAGTTTGGAGGTAAAACAATACATTCAATGTCATTAAAAAGAACACTATTCTTTTTATCACACATTTGTGAGACACTAAAGAGATTAAACTTTAACAATCTCACATAATACACATTTTCAAAATCTAGATTACCAGTTTTAATGGTACCTTTTCCTGTGATTTTCCCTCCTTTTGGGTTCCCTCTAAAAGCAACATATCCTCCATCTATCTCTTCATAGTTTTTAAGATAGAACATATTCCATGTCATGTGCCTTGAGCATCCATTATCAATCACTCCTTGATCTTTTAAATCCATTTGTGGATTGCCCTGCACATTAGATAAGAAAATCAGTTTCTTTTGGGGACCTAAGCCATCACTAACTTGGATCTGCCTTGTGCATCAACATAATCAAACTTTTTTGGGTGATTGATGCACTGTTGTATTTAGAAACATGGTCTAAAAATTTATGCTTTGGTTTCCAAACCTAACAAGCTGAGGCCTTAATAGCATTATTATTATTTCCCTTAACAACATTAACTACTACTTTTGGCCTAGCAGTATTAAATTTTTTATCCCTAACAGTATTAACCCTTTGATTAATATTACTGTTTTTAAATGATGTGTTCTTATGAATGGGCCTCTTAATAGTTGAATGCGCTGTTTTAGAAAGATATGACACTGGTCTAGCAGCATTCACTGTTGTTTTTGGGTGAGCAACAATAACTTGTCTAGTAGTATTAACTGATACTAAACCAGACTTCATTAGTACTGCTCTTGGAACCATGTTCTTTTTAGTACAGGGGCAAGTCTTTTTAGAAAATTTTTAATGACTCACCCTTTGAGCATTGTTCCAAATAGGTTTTACCATCCTTTGATTTTGAAACTATTTTTGATGGTAATTGCAATCAACTTGCAAATGATCAAAGCTTCCACACACATAACAGGCCTTATTAAACATCTCAAAATTACTTCCTAGTTTTTGAGACATCATATTGTTCTAATTTCTTTGAATGCCTCTTGGACTGTGAGTGTTTTGCCTATGTTGCTCAACTTGTTTAACAGTTTTTCTAGCAGTTTTTTCTTGTTGTTTAGATTTAACAATCTCTTTCTTAACAATACTAGGCCTAACTGTTTTCTTTTCAATTTTAGTCTGAGACACATCCTTTTCCTCATCAACTAACACCCATTCTTCATTAATTGGGGCATCCTCATTCTTCCTAACTACCTTTGGCTTTTCTTCACTAGACATAGATTTACAGTTCTCAAATACAGGCTCATTAACAAACTCATCTAAACCTATAACACCTCATGTTTTAGGGTCATTGACGACGTCAATAAGTTCATTAATTATTTTTAGGGTTTTACATGTTTGCTTTAAAATCGTAATCGTTAAGCTAAATCGCATAAACTAAAAATGATCATTCAATGTAAACGGGCATTAAACAATTAAATGTTTACATCAAGCAAGTGTTATATGATTATTTAGAGGATAATTATTAACATTGCACATTTTATTTTTATTGGTTACGTTAAGTGTTTACTTTTCGCGATAAAGTACGTTTAAGCCTTCCCGGAAGCACGTTAACTTATCTATGCTTCATCAAATACCAAAAATTTGTACTCAATACTTAAAGTTTATTTAAAACTTCAAGTATTTATCACTTTATACATATTCATTATGAAGGAATTCAAATCATAACTTACAATATACAAGATATACATTTTTCTAAGTCTATACTACATTATACATTATATAATACAAGTATACATTATATAAATGATCAAATACATATCTAACTTATACATATACATATATTTCGTGTAATATGACTAGGATAAGCCAAGATGAGACCAAGAACTTCACAAATATCTTTATACATGCATCTTGTATCAACTTGTATCATGACTAGACAAAGATAAGCCCTAAATAAGCCTATCTTTTTCTTAGTCATCTTTATCAAGCTTGCCACCTTGCAAGAACCAACTAGGCACACAAATATCTTCCTAGTAGTATATATATGCATGCATGGTGAGCTAAGAAGGCCATTCTCTTCATTTCCTTTGCTAGAAAATCACAAAATCCTTCCTTTGCTCTCATATCAACCCACGGCTCAAAAACCTTACAAAATCAAATCCATAGCTTGATTTTCTATCATTATACAAGCATACACACATCATTCCTAAGACCTTATAAGGTGTTTTTAAGAGTTGGTTCACCATTTGCAAGCAAGGAATCAAGAAAAGCAAATAAGGGTTTCTTGAGAAAAATTAGGGTTTCACCTAATATTTTCAAGCCAAGGTTGTTAATCACAAGGGTGTGATTGTTATTCTTACCTCTACTCATCCACACAAGGTTATATCAAAAGCTTAATCTATTCATATTTAAGATTTTATGTGTTCATATGCTTTACTTAGTTAAATCACCATCTAGGGTACTTTTGAATATGTGAAATGGATTTTTACATATGATCATTATTTTGTACACTTATTTATATGTTATATGAATGTTAATATGATGTTAGAATGGTAGTATAACTCTTGTACACACTTGGTTAAGTATAACATGTTTATGAACAAATTAGGGTTTTAAAAGATTTACTTAATAAATTACAAGTGAAAATGGTAAAATAACATGTTAATCTTGTTATCTTGGACTCACATGAGCAAAGTATGAACTAATGAATTTAATATATGTAAGACATAAGATATAATTGTTGTAAAGTAGTTGTAACTAAGTGTTGAATCTAAATGGTACAAAAATCATGCTTAAAACATGTCTAAATCACAAAACCTCAAACTTTCTGTTTTGGTTCGATTTTGAAAGCACCCATATTATGTTTTATAAAGATAGTACATCTCATGAGGATTCCAAAATGATAAGAAACTCGAAAATCCGATTTATAACGAAGAAGATACGCTAGTTACGACGTTTTCGACGATAAAATACTTTATCAAATAAAATTTTATAAAAAGTTATTTCTCAACCACTGAAACTTATTAACTTTATTAAATATATCAATAATATGATAAATACTTTCATTTACGAGATCAGTGTTCGTGAAAGAATCGCTAAAAAACGGAGTATTATAACGTAATAAGATACGACAAAAACGGGTTTCTACGTTTATTAAATGTATTAAACGATTAATGTATTGCTGTTATGACACAGTTAAACTAACATATTCATCACTAGAATCTCATATACCTAAAAATAATGATATCATGATCACTCGTCTTAATACAAATGCACAGTGGGCGTATCGAAAGCGAGAGGAGAAATGGGCTCTTTTTAAAACGACAAGTTTTGTCATCTTTTAATAAGGCGTAATTTATAAAGCTTTTACTTTATAATTACGTATTTTCACTTAAAAAACAATTAGATGGTGATATAGACTATATCAGATTTATATATTGTTATTAGTTATCAGGAAGTGCTATATTTTATGGGAATTATATAATGAGGCTTATTCGGATGGCCGTATTGACGTGTTGTTGGTTGTACGATTTTAAAGTGTCTAAATCCTTGTGCCGTCATGGTCATGACCTCATTAATTATGATAGCCCGAACGATCAGTACGATGATTAACTATAATAGATTATATACAGTTGTTGCTTAGACAACATACTTGAATACTGATTTGACTAATTAACTAGGTTGCTTCGAGCGTTGCGTGACGCATTTTTTTATTGGGATATTTTGTGATCCAGTTTATCTAATCAAGGTGAGTGCATAGCCCATTGTTTACAATTATTAAAATTTGCAAGTTCTTTTGGGGTGAGGAAAACTATGCTTGTTTTAAAACTTTGGACACATGTGTACATTTTATCATGTTTACCCGTTTTGACCTAAGTAGCGATAAAACCCTCTATGCCCATGAATTATGAAACTGTTAATTACTGGAATGTGAGCGCAAATGATTTAGATGATTGTTTGGATTGACTCCCGTTCGGGTGATGACTAGTATCACTGGAAACGATCGTATAATCATGTAGGGAGATCGGTATGTTAAGGTCTGGAACAGCATCAGGGGCTATGTAGGAAATATTTATATATTGTACTCAATTATGTCGAGATTCGTGTCATGAGCTTACGGAAAAACGTTATTCAATTTGTGATGTCTGCATCTGTTTCATTATCACTTGGAAAGTCTTGACGGTCTTCCTGCATATCTTATTTTACATAATATTAAAATCACCAAACTTATGTTGACGTTTTTAAATGCAATGTTTTTCAGGTCATTAAGCACGAGGTGCGAAGGATACATTGGTGGTTATATTATGAAGTCATGCATTAAAGATTTAGTCGATTACATTTTAGTGTATCTGTTATGGGCTGGAAATCTTATGTAATCCTAACAGTATAAAGCTTCAGGGACTTTTTGTAATACAAATACTTTATTAAATCTATTGTATCAAGTTTTAAACCGACTTTTTGTGTTTTATATCTATCTTGTGTTTGATGTTGATTGTGGCGAAGTAAACAACGCCCAGGACCCTTCATTCCGCTTGCGATCCCAATTTGGGGGGTTGTTTATGTACATTATGTATTTTTTTTTATTCTTTATTTTAATTTTTCTTTTAGTAATTTTTTTTTATTGGTATCCAAGAGAAAGGTTATAGAGAACCAGGTTAAAATGTTTTTGCTGGACTATAACCGTTTTCATATCATTGCTTCATACAAAGCGGTTTTCACGGCGACATACATACACTAATGTGAATTACTCGAGTTAGGCTAGAATGCATGCATAATGATATTCATGATTGATATACATGTTCTAATTTAAAGAGGGAAACTACATTTTGGTCCACTATCTTTTAACGCGGATATAACACTTTTTGGTACTATTTTTTTAAAAAACACTTGGGAGGTTATAGCCAAAACCGAGGGATTTCCATTTCACATTTGAGCCAAATCAGAAATAATTTCCGTTTTTAAATATGATTGGCTCAAATGTGAAATGATACTCGTCGGTTTTGGCTCAATTGTGAACCAAAATGTTAGATTTGGCTCAATATGAAATGGGGATACTCGGGTTTTTGCTTAAACCCCCAAATTTTAATAAAATGGACCAAAAGTGTTATACCATTAGGTAAAGTAGTGGACCAAAAATTGTAGTTTTCTCTTATTAAATGTATATTCACTATATAGAGTCTTATATTAGCATACTTATATAACGCCTAATTTTGATTTAGATAATTATCATGTCAGATTCTGAGCCATTTTTCAGTTACATAACATCATTATCTGAGGAGATTCTGACATCGGTTCACCACGGAGTCGTTGGACCACCCATAATGCCAGAGAACCCATATGGCTTACATAATGGCTGCTTATGAGGTCCCCACCCATCAGCCCGGATACCACTACGTACCTGGCCCAGAGGAGCCAGAGCAGGCACCACCCTCACCTGGTTATTTACCTTATGTACCGGAGCCGGTGTACCTGGAGTATATACCACCTGCGGATGATGTCTTTCTAGCCGAGGAACAGCCATTGCATGATGCTGCCTCACCTACTGCTAAGTCACCAGGATACATTCCCGAGTCTGATCCAGAGGAGGATCCCGAGGAGGATCCAGCTGACTACCCTGCTGATAGGGATGATGATGATGATGATGATGAGGATGAGGACGAGGATGAGGAAGAGGAGGAGAAGCACCCAGCTCCGGCCGACTCTGTCCCACCTATACACCGTATGACCGCCAGGATATCTATCCGAGATGAGCCATCCATATCACTTCCTCCTAGGGAAGAGGTTGAGAGACTTCTTACCTTAACCACCCACCACCATCACCACTTACTCCACTATCATCTCCATTACCACAGATACCATCAACACCACCCGATAGCCCTACTCATATTGAGATTCCCAAGAGTTGTTTACCGCTTTGGAAGAGGGTGCGTTTTGCTTCTCCCACCCCTAGTCAAGAGGTCGGGGAGAGTTCAGCAGCCGGTGCTGCTAGGCAGGATAGACCTACCCTGGCGAGAGAGGACCTTTATGGATTTGTCGATATGGTTGATATCCCTCCTAGATGTTCGACGTCTAGGGAGTTAGACTATGGCATTACGGATACATGGGATGATCTGGTAGGAGCCATCGATGAGATTGCACCGACCACCCTAGAGGGGGTCAATCAGAGGATTACCAATTTTTCTACCGTTGTTGAGCAAGAGCCTACCATCATGTATGGTGTTATGGAGGATGCTCGAGATCGGTCTCTAATAACGAGGCGAGATCAACTTGTTGTATAGGGTTAGGAATGTTAACTAGTACGTTTCAGAAGTTATGTTTTAGAGTGAGAGGCTAAGATTGGCTCTTAAGGTTGGGGCTATCCATGGATGCTAGCGACTATGCACATTTAGATGTTATGTCATTACGTACTATGGTAGTGGCGTAGAGTGCATTGATTTCAGAGGTTACAGCCAGCAGATACAAGGAGGACAGAGGGTGATTACAGGTTATTAGCATAGACCATAGGACAGGTTCAATTGACTAAGACATTGAGGTTGTGAAAGGACTAAGACACTGATGGGTCGATTTTCAGAGCAGCTTAGACCCGCAGGTCGCGAGCTGATGCACCAGGAGTGGCTAGTAGAGCTTCCCAGATTGGTTTTATGGTGTAGCTATGCTATGCAGAATGTTAAGTATATGGGTTATCCAGCTAGCAGACTGTATAGATATTTTGTTTTGTTTATTACCTAGTTTAGGTCTTTTGTTCAGGTATTATCTACCTTGTACAACATACTAAGTGTTCGGGTTATCCAGCTAGTATGGCTTAGGTTGTTTTTTTGTTCTTGTAACCTTTGTGTAGTAATCTTTTGGTATCTGAACCGACATGTATGTTTTTTCCAAGTTATATAGAAATGACGGATTATGTTATCTTTAAATCGATTTTATATTATATTTAGATTTGGGTTTACCACGAATAATTTCAATAACAGTTGTAAATTTCACTGTATGATGTGATCTCGTTTTATTTAATGTGTATATGATAGTCATAGTTATGTATTTATGAAATTTAACGATGTATTATGTTTTTCTTTTTGATTTAAAGAAAATGGCACCAAGAGAAGGACCAACGTGTGTACAAAACCACAGTGAACTCAACACCAGTCACAGAACTACATACCATACATCTTTCACCATTCCCAATTCAGGGCATATGAGTAACGAACAGGCGTTATTACTGCTGCTAACTGGCTGCACGTGATGCACTCAAATATGGCTGATGATAGCCTTACTTCAGGAATACGGGTGCCAGAAGGCTATGTGCAAGTTGCTCGTGAATGCACCTACTCGGGACTTCCTAAAATGCAACCTAGAACTTCAAGGCATGAGGGAGATTGTCGGACTCACTAGGTAGTTTGGTTCGAAAAGTGGAGTCTTATTTATTGCATATAGCAACTGTATAGTAGATTGCCAGGTAAATTTGCTAGTGTAACCTGCAAGAAATGTTTACATGGCTGGAATTCCAATGTTAAGCATACTCATAAGCTGGCCCATGCAATGCGTGGAGGAACTGAAAAGATTTGATGACAGTCAAATATGTCCAAGGGTGAAAATTATGATGTTGGAGTTTTGAAATGTGTATTTGAAGGTGGTGCATACGGGGTAACGAATGTGGTAACCTATAGCTAACGTTTCCAAGACACTGGAACTAATGTGAGAATCGAATGTTTCGGAAGACATAGACCAAGTTGAGAAAAATATGTTCGGGTGGCTTGCCCGACCACGATCCATGGTAGTGTGCTGGGCAACTAAGCCAAAAAACTATGCAGATCGCCATTGAGTGCGCCACTGAATATGGACAAAAACAGATCAACACTTGGGCTGAACGTCAGGCTGATACAAAAAGGAAAAGTTTGTGACCACGCAGAACAACCAGAATCAACAACCAAACAAGAGACAAAACACTGGAAGAGCTTATGCCGCAGGAAATGGTGACAGGAGACCATACGGAGGGCCTAAACCTCTGTGTTCCAAATGTAACTATCACCATGATGGTCCTTGTGCTCCCAAATGCCACAAGTGCAACCGATTTGGTCATTTAGGTCGTGACTGCAAGAATCCCCTAAATGTCAACACTGGGCTATCAAAGGGTTGTTTTGAATTGGTGCGCAGGGCAATTTCAAGATGGATTGCCCTAAAATGGATTGAACTACAAACACCGGGGTAATCAGGTGAATGACAAGGCTTGGGAAGGTGTATGCCTGTGTGCAAAATGCAGGGGCAAACCGGACATCAATATGTCAGTTACGTTTCTCCTAAACAACCGATATGCATCTATTTTATTTGATACCGGTACCGATAGGAGTTTTGTATCTACTGCATTTAGCTCTCGAATTGTTATCACTCCGACTGCATTAGATCATGATTATAATGTTAGAAACTAGATGACGGGCAAATAGTTGGGTTAAACTATTATCGGGGTTGTACGGTTAAAACTCTTAATATCATCCTTTAACATAGACCTAATGGCCCCGCTAGGAACTAGGTAGTTTTACGTGATAACTTGGTATGGACTTGGTAGGCAAATAGTTAACATTGCCGTTATTGTTGTGCGGAAAAGATTGTTAGTATTCCTTTTTAGAAGACGAAATTTTAATCGTCGTGGTGACGGAAGCAACAATAAACACGGGACCCGATTAAACTTCATCTCGTGTTCTAGGATCAAGAGTATTTTAAAGAAGGGGATGTCACGAATTCTTAGCAAATAATCACTTAAAGAAAGATGAGACAAGTAAAAGGAGAGAAACGACTTGAAGATGATGCCATTGTTCACGAATTTCTGAAGTTTTTCCTGAGGGAATTGTCAGGGTTATACATCCCACTCGGACAAGTGGAGTTTCGAATCGATTTGGTACCTGTGCTACACTCGTAGCACGGGCACACTTATAGATGTGCACGTCGAAATGATGGAGGGTTAGCTGTAGCTTCTATAGGAACTTATGGACAAAGCTTCATAAGACCAAGTTCCTAACCCTAGGTACGCTCCGGGTTCTGTTGTAATGAGAAATGGATGGGTCTTTATCAGATGTGCATCGATTACATGGAATTAAACAAACTGACAGTAAGAAACGCTACCCACTCACAACGGATCGTATGACCTTATTTCTGACAGCTGCAAGGGTCGAGATTTATTTTTAAGATCGATTTTGTGGTCAGGGTATCACCAGTTGAGGGTTCAAGAAGAAGACATTCCCAAGACTGCATTCAGGACTTGATACGGTCACTATGAATTTCAAGTCATGTCTTTTGGTTTGACTAATGCACCGGCCGTGTTCATGGACCTTATGAACCGGGTGTGTAAACCGTATCTGGACAAGTTTGTAATTGTCTTCATCGATGACATTTTGATCTACTCCAAAAGTAAAGAAGGAACATGAAGGAAACACCATTAGGCAGATCTTGAAATTGCTTAAAAAGGAAGAAGTGTTTATCCTACGTACGCCAAGTCTCCAAGTGTGAATTCTTTGGATCTCAGGGTACAATCCTCTGTCGCTGTGATGGACTATGAGGTATTTCACGTTGACCATGACAGATTGAGATCTATCAAAGATTAGGCGTCTCCTAAATCACCAAAAGAGCATTCCCATATTTTTCTGGCTTCGCGGCTATTATAGAAGATTCATCGAAGGGTTTTCAAAGATCGCCAAGACAATGACCAAACTAACCCAGAAAAGGTGTCAAGTTTTGATTGGTGGCAGATAAACAAGATGCAGCTTTTCAAATGTTGAAGCTGAGAAGCTTGTGCAGTGACCAATCCTAGCCCTTACCTGAGGGATGCGAAGATTCATCGCATACTGCGAATGCTTCAAGGGAATGGGTTTGGTGAGGCTGTGTTGATGCAAAAGGAGAAAAAGGTGAATTCTTAGCATCTACGACAGTTAATAATTATGAAAAGAACTATACGACTATATTTAGAACTTGGGGCGAGTAGTGTTCGCTCTAAAAAAATCTTGGAGGCACTCTTCTGTACGGAAACCAAAGTGCAAAGGTGTTCAATGATGCACAAAAAGTTTTTACAACACATTCTTGATCAGTAGGATTAAATATGATGGACAACATCACTGGTTAGTGTTGCTGAGTGATTAGATTGCGAATCGTTATCAACAGGGAAGGCGAATGTTGATGCTGATGCTCTGAGCAGAGGAATGTACGAGAACACTAAGGGTTCGGGCTTAGTGATGACTATTGGCTTGGTCTCCTAAACAATATCTGAAAGTCAGTACTGAAGCATGAACAGCCGGAGAAAATCCAAGATAGGAGGATGTTGGGGGTATATTGGTTGGAATTAAAAGATCGGAGAAGAAAACTGTAGAACGGAAAAGTTGGAAACCACGTGCGGATGGAATATGTGCTTAAATGGAGGAGTTGCGTTACCATGTTATGCGTCTTAAGGGGACTGTGATCGATGCACAGAGTCCCCACAAGTCTAAAATACTCATACTCATCTGGGTTTGACAAATGTACCTAGGATAGGAGAGAGGGACCTATACTGGTGGGAATATATGATGCCACATCGCCACACCTATGTTAGCAAATGTCCTGACTATGCTAAGGTCAAGTCCGAACATCAGAGACCATCGGGTTTGTTAGACAACCCGAGATACCTCAATGAAGTGGAGACTACATCACAATGGATTTTGTCCGAAGCTTCCTAAGTAGTCTCAAGGTTATGATAACTTATTTGGGTGATCGTTTGGACCGACTTACAAAGTCTGCCATTTTATTGCAATAAGGGAAACCGGATAATAAGGATAAACTGGCGAGAATGTACCTAAAGGATGGTTAGTCACGATAGCCATATAATACTTGTCTCAAATGCTTCTGTGATCGTTACCCTCGGTTTGAATCACAATTTATTGTGGTCACTTCAGAGGTATTGGGTACAAGTTTGGATTGTAGTACTGCTATCATCCGCCAAAACGATAGGACCAAAGGAGTGGCGACCATCCAAAACTCGCGGGAATATCTTCGTGCTTTGACGATCGACTTTGGAAATGGTGGGTTAAACATTTGTATTAGTGTGTATCATACAAATAAAAAGTTATCATGTAGATTAAGGCTGCACCTGTTTGAAGCACTTTTTGGTGTCGGAAAGTGTCGTTAACCCGTGTGTTAAGCCGAGTTGGACAAGTTCATCATGGTCCAGAATTAGTGCAAGAAACAAGGATATGGTTCATCCAGATTTAATAAAGGATTCAAACCGCTCACGATCGACAAAAGAGCTACGTTGATTTTAAAGCGTTAAACGATGGAGTTTTCAAAGTTGGTGAATAAAGTTATGCTAAAGGGTTTTCACATTGGAAGGGGTATTAGTTTTGGCTATTAGGGGAAGGTAAAGACCCCAGATATGTCGGACCTTTCAAGTGTTGAAAAAGTTTTGGAGCCATTGCTTACAAGCTTGAGACTTCCTCAAGAGTCTGAGCAAGGAGTCCACAATTCGGTTCATGTTTCCAACATGATGAATGTTATTTGTCGATCCTTTAGTCGTTCCGTGAAGGACTGCAAGTGGAGACAAGCTTCCTTTTGTTGAAGAGCTGTAGAAATCATGGATCACGAAGTCAAAAATTTGAGGGTCAGCTGTTTCCTAATTGATCTAGGTTCGATGGAACTCTAGGCCAGGGTCCTGAGTTTACGTTGGGGAACGTGAAGATTTATTCAGGAAAAAAAAATAATCCACTCCTCTTCACCAAGACAGCACCAACTCATCAAGTTTGCCGTGTGAAAAGCTCTTGAGGACAAGGCTCATTTATATGAGGGGAAGACTATAACACCTCGTGTTGTTTTTAGGTCCATCTGTAGACATTATGTAATGCCAATTTTTTTTTAGGGTTTTAAGCATTTTTATCTTAAACAAAGTAAACGATTAGTTAAATCGTCCGTAAACTAAATTGAATCATTCAATGGAAACGGGCATTAAAAATTAAATGTTTACATCAAGCAAGTTGTTATAGTTTATATTAGAGGATAATTATTAACATTGCACATTTATTTTATTGGTTTGTAAGTGTTTACGTTTCGCGATAAAGTACGTTTAGCCTTCCGGAAGACGTTTTACTTATGATACGCTTCATCAAATTACATAAAAGTATGTACTCAATAATTAAGTTTATTAAACTTTAAGTATTTATCACTTTATACATTATTCATTATGAGGATTTCTAATCATAACTTACAATGTACAATTTATCATTTTTCTAAGTCTTATACTAATTATACTTTATGTTAATAAAGTTATACATATATAAATGATCAAATACATATCTAACTTATACATATACATATATTTCGTGTAATATGACTAGGATAAGCCAAGATGAGACCAAGAACTTCACAAATATCTTTATACATGCATCTTGTATCAACTTGTATCATGACTAGACAAAGATAAGCCCTAAATAAGCCTATCTTTTTCTTAGTCATCTTTATCAAGCTTTCCACCTTGCAAGAACCAACTAGGCACACAAATTCTTTCCTAGTAGTATATATATGCATGCATGGTGAGCTAAGAAGGCCATTCTCTTCATTTCCTTTGCTAGAAAATCACAAAATCCTTCCTTTGCTCTCATATCAACCCACGGCTCGAAAACTTACAAATCAAATACCATAGCTTTGATTTTCTTACATTTTACAAGACATACGAACATTCATTCCTATGACCTTTATAGGTTAGTTTTTATAAGTTGGTCACACATTTGCAAGCAAGGATATAAAGAAAAGCAAATAAGAGGTTTCTTGAGAAAATATTAGGGGTTTCACCTAATATTTTCAAAGCAAGGTTGTTATTCACATGGGGTGTGATTGTTATCTTACGCTACTCATCCACACAAGGTTATATCAAAAGCTTATCTTTCATATTTAAGATTTTATGTGTTCATATGCTTTACTTAGTTAATTCACCATCTAGGGTACGTTTGATATGTGAAATGGCTATTTTACATAGGATCTTTATTTGTACACTTATTTAAATGTTATATGAATGTTATTTGATGTTATAATTGTATTATAACTCTTGTACACCTTGGTTAAGTATAACATGTTTATGAAAAATTATGGTTTTAAGATTTTACTTAATAAATTAACAAGTTGGAAAAATGTTAAAATAAAATGTTAATCTGTTTTATCTTGGACTCACATGAGCAAAGTATGATTAATGAATTTAATTTATGTTAGATATATGATATAATTGTAGTAAAGTAGTTGTAACTAAGGTTGAATCTAATTTGGTACAAAAAATCATGCTTAAAACATGGCTAAATCACAAAAACCTCAAACTTTCTGTTTTGGTTGATTTTGAAAGCACCCATAATTATGTTTTTTAAAGTGATTACATCTCATGAGGTTTCAAATGATTATGAAACTCGAAAATCGATTTATAACGAAGAGATTCGCTAGTTACAAGTTTCGGACGCTAAATACTTTAGAAAACTAATTTTATAAAGTTACTATTTATGGCAGGCACACTTATACTTTGTAAAATATCATAAATATGATTTAACTTTCAATTACGAGAAAAGTGTTCGACAAGAGTCGCTAAAACGGAGGCTATAAACGAATAAAGGATACGAACAAAAACGGGTTTTACGTTAAATTAAAAAAGTATAAAAAACAATTATATAGTGTTATATGAACAGTAAAATAACATATTAATCAATAGAATCATCAAAAACTAAAGAATGTGATTTTATGATCACTCGTCTTAATACGATAGCTGTGGGGTAAGAATCGGCGAGAAACGGGCTTAAAACCAAAAAAAAAAATAAAAAGACCCAAAGTAATGTAATTTTACTAAAGCCGTATTATATACGTTTTTTACTTTATAATTTACGATTTCACTTAACAAATAGATGTGGTGTTATAGCTATATAGATTATATATGTTATTAGTTATCGAAGTGTTATATTTACAAGGGATTTTCATATGAGGCTTCTTCGAATGGCTGTATTGACGAGTTGTTGGATTTACGATTTAAAGTGTATAACTCCACGTTACGTCATGTCAGACCTCTTAAATTATGATAGCCGAACGATAGTTACGAGATAACTATATAGGCTTATATTCAGTCACAGTTGTGTTTAGTCTTGTACTGAACTATGTTCCGACATATTTTAACTAGGTTGCATGTGGCAATAGCGTGACGCGTTTTTAATTGGGATATTTTGTTAATCAGTTTACTCATACTCAAGGTGAGTTATAGCTCCTATATTTTACAATTATTAATTTACAAGTTTTTTGGGGTGAGAAACATTATGCATGTTTTTCAAATGGCGCAAGTGTCGTTTTTTTTATGATTACGTTTTGGCCTAAGTAGCAATAATCCCACTTATGCCCTGAATCATGGAACTGGTACTGGAAGTGAGCGTGAATGATTGTAAGATTAGAAATCTATTTGGTTTGACTTCCCCGTTTGGTGACTAGCTATCACTAGAATCGAACGTATATCATGTCGGGTTACTGGATGTTATGGGTTTTTTGAACATCATCTACGGGCAATGTTGGCAATATTTTATATATTATATTCAATTTATGTCGAGCTTCGGTGTCATGAGCAGTAGGGAGGTGGTGGGATGATGGTTGTTGGTGGTTGTGAGAGCATATTTTCAATATATGAAAACATATATTGGAGTTCATCTCTTAACCCAAATATAAGAGTACGATTATGAATGCAACACAAGCATAAATCTCCATTTGCCTCAAGAAGGTTCCAAGGAATGGGATGACCAAAGATAGGTGGTGAAGATGATGGAGTATCAAATTGGACATCAAGTGGGGTGATTGGTGAAAGGGTGAGAGTGATGTCCATTGATGCATTTTCTTGAGTTGGAGATAGTAGAGAAATTCTTGGAGGAGGAGATGTTGGTGAGTTCAAGTAATCATTGGGTGAAAGTGATGTTGATGAGGTTGATGATTTGAGTATGTAGTTAATTGAGGATGAGGAAGTATCTTTGGTTGATGGTGTTTTGGAGGGTGCATTAGGAGAACTAGGTGATGATAGTTGAAGTGTGGGTGATGGAGTTTTTATGTCATCATGGGTTAAATCCACAAACAATTGTTTTGGTGGAATGATGTTGATTTTTGGTTTCTTGGAGGCTTTGGAAATGGAGGCTCTAGTGGATGCCATGGATGTTGATAATGGTTGATGAATGATGAAGAAGATGGTGTGTTGGAGATGTTCATTTGGAGGGAATTTATGGGAAGGAAATAGTTTGAAAATGGAATGAGTTTGAACTAATTTAAATTATTCCAAATTGTGTTCGAGCATTCTGGGCAAAGATAACTAAGACTAGGTAAAAGAGGGTCAAAAAGCAGAAAAAATATTGTTTTACCCGTGAAATACTAGGGCGGTCCCCTTAAATAGGGGGCGGTCCCCTTAAAATTAAGGGGGTCGCCCGTGTTGAATTAAGGGGGCCGCCCTCTGTTGGTTCCATTTTTCACAGAAAAACGATTTTTCTCAGATTTTTTGTGAGAGTATTTCTGTTTTGGTGGTTTATTTGCAACAAGCCCTATTGAGTTTTATGAGCATATTTAATCATATAACATGTAATAAACACATTAAATTATGAAACCAAAGTGGCACAACTAGTTGATTTAATAAAACAACCAAATGTTTAAGTCATCATAGCAAACAAGTACCTAAAAATAACCAACACATAAGTCTTTCCGAATACATCGGATGATCACCACACAAGTTGTTAATAACATACACATAATGAAGTTAAAAATTGTCTTAAACTACACTTAGCCATCTAGCTCACTTCAATCCTATGTCTTCATTTCTTCTTCTTGCTAAACACTCCTTTTAGTGCCTTTCCAAATGATTTGAAACCTCCGCGCATCTCCTTATGCATTTGTTGCGTTTGGTTGAGCAAGACGGTTTGTCGTTCAAAGAGAGTTTCATCGGTTTGTTCGGAAGCGGAAGGCATTTGGTAGTTTTGGTAGTTGAGAGGATCAAGAGAGTTAAGGTAGGTGGTAGGAGATGGAGTACTTGCACGAGAAGTTTGGACATTATCATCATCATCATCATCATCATCATCGTGTTGATGAGATGACGTGCCTTGATGATGAGAAGATGAAGAAGATACGGAATGACGTGCCTTGCCACGATCACTTCGAGGTCGTCGAGTTTGTTTTAGGGCAAGAGGACGCATGACTCGATCAACAATGTCATAAATGCCATTGTCAAGATGAGGATATGTTTCCATGACGTGTCGATAAAGACGAGTAAGAAACATGCCATACGGAAGATTAGCGGTTGGAGTATATCTAGCACATTGGATTCTTTTGACGAAAAAATAAGCAAGATTGTATTGTTCTTCGGCAACAACACAATACAACATGTGAGCAAGACAAGCGGGAAGATGATCCCGATGTCCTCCTAGTCCGAACACATTTTCTCTAATGAGCTCTTCCCATTGCTTCATGTCGGGGCTTAATTCTTTGGTGAGAATTTGATTTGGATTGAGAGAGACCGTTTGACTTTTAATGGTACGGTCTACCATGACACGTTCCAATTCAAGAAGTCGACGAATGTCATCGGGAGTCGGAAGATCGGTGCAATATGGTCCCTCGGTTTCTCGAGAATACTCAAGAGATGCAAGATCCCATTCGTTTGTAAAAACGGCTTGACCATTGTATGGAATTTTGAGAATTTGACCGAATTGAGCGAGAGTAAGAGTTATGAATTCGTGTTGAATCATAAAGGATAACAAGGTAACCATATTCATTGGTGTGTACAGTGACTTGGCTATAGAAGTCTAGAATAAATCTTGGAACAATCGGTTCGTTGATTTGAAAAAGACAATTGAAACGAATGTTAGTAAAGAGACGCTCGATGTTGTTGGATTTGTAGTAAGCTTGATCAACAACACGACCTTCGTAAATGTTGCGGTTTTCAATAGGTTTGTAGAATTGGGCAATGGTAGGTGAGATGCCGGGAATTTTGGATACTTTTGGTATGTAGGATTTAGTGAGGGATATATCGGTTGTAGTAGCTTTCGGCATTTTGTCACCTAAACAAGTTATCAACAACATAAAATGTTACAAAAAGAAAAATATAATAAGGAAAATAAACTTTTGAAAAGTGACAAATGTGGGACAAGGATTACTTCGACTCTAAAAATAAAAACCTAAAAAGTGATCTATATGTTCCTTTTATTTTTGACGTAATCTAGGATGTTGAAGAATATATATTAGTTATATATTTCAACATCAAGACAATAACCCAAACACTCCCTTATCAATA
>BQNB010088577.1:6470-27628 GCA_026074375.1 Tanacetum coccineum | reverse complement strand
TTGGCTATCTCTTTGCCTTTGTGTCTGGTAGTTGCATGAGATCTGGTTGAAGGTGATGTTTTTGCTGGTGGTGCATATGATTGGTGAGGTTTTGGTGCTTGATAATAAGTATCTGGATACTGTTGAGCAGTAGCAACAAGTGCAAGTGGATTTGCATTCCTGGCTATCTTCTCAGCATGGATTTCATTAACTTCTTTTTGGTATTGTTTTAACATGTCAAAGAGCTTATGATATGATTCCTTGTCCAAGTATTGAGTCTGCTTGAAAATTGTCACAAATCTTGACCATTCTTGTTGAAGTTGTTGAAGAAACTAAACATTCACTTACATAGTAGCAACTTCCAACTGATTTCTCACCATTTCATTCATCATTTTGTAGAACCTGGAGTAGTACGACTCAATTGACTCTCCATCTCGTGAAGTAAATCTGCCAAACTCCTAAAACAAACTAATCTTGACATCCTGCTTGTTAAGAGATTCACCCTGTTAAAGCCTTTCAATTGCTATCCACATATCATGAGTTGTCTTGCAAGCATCAACCGTTGAGTAAATTTCATCCCCAATTCCAGTCAAGAGCAAATGAATTGCTTCTTTTTCTGTATTAAAATGAGCTTTGTTTTCAAGAGTGATATTCGAGAATGTCTTAGGAATTGTTCATTTTGGAACTACTGGAGATTCATCTGTTGTAGGTTGACCTGAAATTATGATATTAGAAAGCTTATAAGGACCTTAAGGATGCATTTCCTCAAGGCTTCACCATTTGGTTTTGTATCAACATATCTCATGAAACGTTATTGCTACTGAGCATATCTTCCTATTACAAGCATTGGTGGACGATCTCTTAAACCATCAGTCATGATGTTGTTATGCATTTGACTATCTGTTGTGGATGTTGTTATTGGAGTAGTCATGATGAATGATTGTTGTGTTATGAAATGAAAATGATTTTGTAGGATCTTAAGTTGATGTATGATTGTAATTGTGGTTATTATTGATGATTAATTGTTGTTTGTTGTTTTAGGTCAAATGGCATAAATTGACTAAGTCAAAATTTGGATGTTGACAAGTCAAATTGCAAGAGTTGACTAAGTCAAATGTCTTAAGAAGAGGTCAAACTTCTGGAATTGACTAAGTCAAACTACGTAAATCATAAAACACAAAACACCATTGGCTGGCTCTGATACTACTTGTTAACCATAAAGATTCATAGCATGAACAATGATCCTGAGGTCGGGGAGGAAAGAATAAGTAGAAAGCCATTTATTAGATTTAGAGAGACAAAGGTAAGATGTGTGTGTTTCTAGAGAGAGAAAGGGAAACACACATACTTATGAGAATACAAATATTTTTCTCATCCCTCCTATGGAAGTATAGGAGGGGTATTTATAGGCCATGTGACACATAAGTGTCCTAACTAGTCATTATTAGTCTCTACGTGTCACACCTTACATTATCTAGTGTAATTCCGTATTAGTCGACATATTTTAAGGCTAACAAAACGGATAGTCTCATTTTCATTAGGAACTTGCTTGACCGTTATCCAGAACTGCTAAAGGTACACAACTGGAACATCAACGATTGCAGTCAGAGCATAGTTTAGAGCATGATCAACTAGAAGTTGCCCAAATATCTTACACTCCTTTGGGCATGGAATGTTTAGAAGTGACGCATAGTTATTACATCTTCCAACTTCTTGAAACTTGCTTGAATGAACGAATTGATCGGCTGGTGTGATTTGTTGTGGTTGTTCCATGATGATTACTGTATGATGAAATGAAGTAATTAGTGAAATGAGATAAAGTTATGATGTATACAATTATATAATATTTTTGTCTTTTTCCACTCTCTGTTTTTATATGCTCTGGCAATTTTTATTAAGCATATTATGATCATTTTCTTTCTCATGTACCAATTCTTACTTTTTTAGGTACATGTCATACGTTTTATTCGCCTTATTCTTTCGATCTCACTTTGTATGCTCTGACATTTCTTTTTCGAGCATATTCTGATTTACTTATTTGCGTATGGATTTTATATCTCTTTCTGTTTGAGTTACCTCACCAAAAATGTTTGTGTAATGATACTCTTTCAAAAATAATAAAGACATACTCTTATTTTGAAATACCACCTGACGTTTGAGAAATTCAAGAGTAGAGCTTTATATTCTTAAAAACGTTTTGTGAAAGAGTACCACTTTGACAACACAATATACATTTTTACAGAAGACGAGATATTTCCAAAATCACTAGTTAATGTTTTCAAAGACTTTTTGATTGAAATCCACAGTTCACAATTCTCTTATATTTTAATCGGATGGTCACTAAGAAACTACCTCATTCTGAACTTTTAACAACGGGCAAAACCGGATGTAACATTTACCATTGTAAAGAAATAGTCAATAAGCTACTACCCCAGTCTATCATTCAGAAAACAGCCGAAACCGGATGTAACTTAAACCATTTACCCGATGTCATAAAAAAGAACACGTCATGAACTAGAAAATTCTTTGCAGATTGATTTGAATCTTGTTGAAAACTTTGTGATTTGAACGTTTGAGACATGAGAATCTAAGAACGATCACAGACAACTGAATCACCACTTTCATTCACTTTCCATAAATCATCTTTTAATTTTGAACATTTGAGGCACATGTTAATCATTTTATGTTTGTTAAGCCATTTTTAACATTTAAGTTTATTAAAATTTTCCAAAACCTCAATTTTAAGTCCAATTTGAATTATATGAAGCCCAATATGAAACCCAAAATGAAGTTATACGAAACCTAATATTTGGCCCATTTAAACTTTTACGAAACCTATACAAAACCATTTAGAGAGATACGAAACCAAAAATTATATTTTTTCCCCAACATACTTTCGTACATACGAAACCTCTTTTGGAATTATGAAAGTTCATTTTCATACATACAAAACCAGTGTCAGCTACGAAACCCCTTAAATGATTATCTAATCATATTGGTTAACAATGATTAAGCAATTGATTAAAACAACGAATTGATTATTTTATGAAACCCTAACCCTAAATACAAAACCTTTTTAAATCAACAATTAACCACAATAATAATGAAAAACGAAATGATTTAGATGCTATTTTCTTACGTTTGAAGCACAAAGAGTCTCAAAAATCGATTTGGATCGAATAAAGTGATACGAAAGCTCAAATGATTTAGAGAAAATACGAAACCTCAATAGTGTATACTAAAGTAATAAAGCTTTCGTATGAAACCTTTGCTATTTATACATCCGAAACTGATTTTGAAAATTTGGCATTTTCAATCCCTGAAGTTTCGATTTTATTTCTTTTGAAATCCAAACTTAATAAAAACACTCCCCCTTGGACTTAAATCCCGTTTCACAGTTTATCCTTTAAAATATTTTTGCAGTTATAAATCCTGGTGTTTGACGAAAAAAATTATAACCCCCCTTGAATAAATATCCATCCAAGAATTTTTTTTTTCTTTTTGGATAAAATTTATTCAAAAGATAGTTATTCTTGCATTTATTTTTAACAAACTGATTTTCTGATGATGAAGTGAAAGAAAAATTTTATAACTCCCCCTCAAATTAATATCCACTTAAGAATTTCTTCCTTTTTGAATTAAATTTATTCGAGAGATAGTTAATATTGCATTTATTTTCAACTTTCTGATTTTTTGATGATGAAGTGAAAGAAAAAATTTATAAATCACCCTCGAATGAATATCCACTTAAGAATTTCTTCCTTTTAGAATTAAAATTTATTCGAGATATAGTTATTTTTGCAGTTTTGGACACACTTATGATTTTTCAAAGATGATGAACTTTGAAAAATGATTTCTTTTGTTTGTGAATGGAATGATTACAAAACACATATTTTACCGGTGACAATACATTTTGATGATTGATTAACTCCCCATCAGTTAATGATGCATTAACAGCTTTGAAATACACATTTTGTGAAAAACAGCATCATTAAACTGATAAATTAGAGAAGATATGTGTTTGCTTCATTAAGTTATGTTTTTGTGTCTTTGTGTTTTTCCATTTTTATTTTGTTTTTCATTGTTTTTTAAATAAAATTATAAAAACAAAATATATTTGCATTTTTTTTTTTAATTTTTAATTTTGTATTTTTTTAATGTATGTACAAATGGTTTGATGTCTGATCTTTCATTCAAGAAGATAACTTTGTGAGACGTTCCAACTCTGTTGGAGTCATACATCGCATACCGATCTTGTGAATTAAGTACTCAAACCTTTCTTTTGGAAGGGCTTTAGTAAATAGATCAGCAAGCTGGTATTCCAACCCGATAAAGTAAAGTTCGATTGTACCTTGTTCAACATGCTCCTTAATAAAATGATATCGAATGTTGATGTGTTAAGTACGAGAATGTTGTATCGGATTACAGGATATGGTAACCGCGCTCTTTGAATCGTAGTACATTGGAATCTTGGTGTAATGATATCCATGATCTAGCAGTTGCATCCTCATCTAAATGACTTGTGCGCAGCATGCAAACAAAGATACATACTTCGCTTCTGTGGTTGACATAATTGTACAATCCTACTTTTTAGAAGACCAGCTGACTAGCTTGTCTCTCAGAAATTGAATTCCTCCAGATGTGCTCTTGTAGTCATCATGACACCCTGCTAGATCTGCATCTGACTATGCGATTAGCTCAAATCCAGAATCCTTCGAATACCACAAACCCATGTTATAGGTTTGTTTGAGGTAACAAAAGATTCTTTTGACCTCTTTGAGGTGTTTCATAGTTGGGGGTGCTTGATAATGTGCACATACAAATGTTGCAAAGGCAATATCTAGTCGACTTACATTGAGATACATAAGTCCCCCAATCATACTACGGTATTTGGTCTGATCAGTTGGGGTACCTTATAAATCTGCGTCGATTCTGGTTGTAGCCATTGGTGTACTAATGGAATCACACCCACCCATACCATGCTTTTTAAGAATCTCCAAAGTGTATTGTGATTGGTTAATGAAGATTCCACGAGGGGATTGAAGAACTTGAAGTCCTAGAAAGGACTTCATCTCACCCATCATTGACATTTCAAAATTATCTTTCATAATTTTTGCAAATTTGTTTGAGAAAAAAAGATTTGTTGAACCACAATTATGTCATCGACATATATTTGAACTAATAAAATGTCATCCCCATGTCTCCAAAGTGTATTGTTGGATCAACAATACCTTTTGTGAAATGGTGATCAATCAAGAATGAGGAAAGCTTGTCATACCATGCTTTGGGGGCTTGTTTGAGACCGTACAGAGCTTTCTTAAGACGATAAACGTGATTAGGAAATTCTAGATCTACAAATCCATCAGGCTCTCTTACAAAAACTTCTTCTTTTAGTGATCTATTAAGGAATGTAGTCTTGACATCCATCTGATAGATAGTAACGTTCTTGTAAGCCGCGTATGCCACGAACATTCTGACAGCTTCGAGTCGTGCTACTGGAGCAAATAATTCCTCAAAGTCTATTTTATCTTGTTGACTATAAACCTTGGCAACGAGATAAGATTTATTCAGAATAATTGTGTTTTTAGCATCCGTCTTGTTTTTTCAAAGCCATTTGATCTTAATTACATTCTGGTCTACAGGTATTTTAACAAAATCCCACACATCTAATCTTTTGAACTGATTTAGCTCATCTTGCATTGATTCGATCCAGCTGTGATCAAGCATAACTTCCTTGATGTTTGTGGGTTATGTAGTACTCACTGTTAGCGCACACATACACATCTTTGCATCTGTATGGAGTCTACTTCTTGTTTTCACAGGCTTTGAGTAGTCACCAATCACTTGTTCAATTAGATGATTCTTAGTCCGTCTATCAGTGAAGCAATGTTGTTGGTGAAACTCGTGCATATTTGACGGGTCCTGATAGTTTGAAGATGACTCGGCTTCTTTGAACTCAGGAGTTCTAAATGGATTCATGAAAGTGTTTCCGTTAAGTTCTACAACATCTTCTTAAACTTGTTCATTAGAATGATTATCCAAGACTAGAGTTGTTGATTCATTTGCAATTGGTTCTTCAGATGAGGATACTAATTGAGGAGCATCATGGTCTTCAATGATGATTGAAGAAGATGAAGGAATGTCTTCATTATCAAGAGTATTTGCAGCGGAATTATCTGACACTTTAGAAGTTCTCGTCTCATAGTATTCTTCATACAGAGGACCAACCAAGTTATCCAAGTCTTCTTTTGACGGTATTTCATTCAGTTCTTCTAATGAATTTTGAAAACTCGAGTAGTTAAGACCGGGTCCTATATTGTAGCATTCAGAAGCCATTTCGGTAAGCTCATCAAATTTCACGTGAATGGTGTCCATAATATTTCTTGTTCGGTGGTTGTAGATTCGAAACCCTCTTGATGACTCAGAGTAGCCAATAAAGATACCAATGTTTACCTTTGGCTTCATCTTCCTAAGATCATAACGATCATTTGTCGGATAACATAAAGAACCGAACACATGAAAGTAATAAACATTGGGTTTTCTACCCATAATCAGCTCATATGGTATTTTGTTGTTCCTTGTGTGTACAAGAGAGTGATTTTGAGCAAAGCAAGCTAAAGCAATTGCTTTGGCCCATAGGAATTATGGTAATCTTGAAAAAATAAGCATTGTTCTTGCAGCCTTGACAAGTGTTCGATTTCTACATTCAACAACACCATTTTACTGAGGCGTTTGAGCAATTAACGTTTGATGCATAATACCTAGCTTTTCATAATAAGAACTGAGTTTCTCGTTTTTGAACTCGGTTCCATTATTAGAACAGACCTTCAGGACTTGAACCTTCATATTACGTTGAATCTGATTAATGAATTTAATGCTTATCTCTAGAGCCTTATCTTTTGTGCAAAGAAAATACACTCAAGTAGAACTGGAGTAATCATCGACAATGACCAGAATATATCTTTTGCCATTAATTGTTTCAACCCTCATTGGCCCATACAAATCCATATGAAGTAATTTAAGCTTGGAATTTATACTTGGAACCGATTTAGGTTGAAATGTGGCCTTTTTGCTCTTCGCTTGCTCACAGGCAGAACACAAGTGATCTTTATCGTACTTAAATATTGGAAGCCCATCAAGTAGATAGTGTTTAGTAAGATGATTAATGGTACCAAAATTCAATGTGAAAGTTGACGGTGCCATAACCATGATTTTATTGACGTGGATTTGGACATTAAGAAAACTAGAGATGAAAGCCGCCATTTCAGAAATGGAGATCATGTAGAGATTGGAATCACGAGAACTAGTAAGTAAATCTTCACCCTCCAAATGCCAAACATAGCAAGTGTTAGAACGAAAGGCTACTTCAAGATCTCCATCACAAAATTGTCCGACCGAGAAAAGATTATGTTCGAGGCCCTTAACATAATATACGTGACATATCGTGAGATTTACTTGAACATAATCTCCATATCCAGTGATTACAGCAAAGTGATCATTTCTAAAGCGAAATGTGCCCATGAATTTCTCAACAAAATTTCTTAGCAGTTTCAGATTTCCAGTCATGTGCTTTGAACACCTGCTATCAACAATCCAAAGGACAATCTGGATCACCTACACCACATGAAGAAAAACCAGATGGAAGAGTGGACAGTTTGGCTACCCATTTTTGGTTGGTAACCAGTGTTCTAGAGTGAGTTCTAGCGTTAGTACTACTCTTAGTAACACTTGGTGGTGTTTGTGCAGTTGGACTCTTAGGTGACCAATTGAAACTTGGTTGGTTTTCAAACCATTTCTGCCACATCCTACTTGTTGTAATTTTATTTTTCATGTAAGTGTTGAGTGTCCTACTTTGTCTAGATTATGGAGTTACTGATGTGGCACGGGAGACCTTATTTGTTGCTTTTGGGGGGTAACAACACTAAACCTAGATTTTGCAACTACTAGAGTAGCTCCTAATTTACTAGGTTTTGTGGCTGCATGGAAGGTAAATAAGGCTCTTTTTACTCTATAATTAGAAGACAAAGCATAACAAGCAACACATTTATCATGATAAATCATAAAAACATCCTTGCCACATGAAACCCATACAAGATTCAAACCATCATTCACAGCATTTACATTTTAGCGTTTAATACATTTGCGTTTGATTCAGAAACATTCGAAATTATTTTATCACGCTTATTAGAAACTAAACTAGCACTACTTAAAGATTTCTTGACATCCTTAAAAGTGCTCTTAGATTTAGTGTTTAGGAATATTTTTTCTTTAAGTTAGTGTCCTTAGACTCTAGTCTTCTAACACTACTAGAACTTGCTACTCCTGTGGAATTTCAAGAAAACGTGTTAAATTTAGCAACTAGCATTTTTGTTTCTGTTTTTATGACTCTATACATTCCTCGTGTAATGACATTTGCATTCTTTTTCTAACCTAGCTCACTTTTAGGTGTAGAACATGAAGTGACTGGTTTTGACTTATCTGTTTTGAACCCAACCTTAGAAACTATCTTAGCCTTTAACGCTTTGTTTTTATTCATCGGTGTTACACAAATTAGATTCTATAAGGTCATAGATTTGTCAAACTTTTTGTTCACATTCTTCCCTTTTTCAATAGTTTTAAGCTTATCTTTAAGTTCAGAAATTATCATCAAAAGATCTTGATTCTTAGCACGCACATCAACATAAGCATGTGTCTTTTGACTGACATTTTCAATTAACTCATTGACTTCATGTTGATGTTGAACTCGTGTCGTTTTGATAGAGTTAAAAAGCTTTTGATATTCAAGTTTTATCTTTTCACGTTCTTGGACCAAAGATTCAATTTGAAAATGCAACCACACGTTTTCTCCATTCAACTTTGCCATTTTTGACTTCCAAGAGATATCACAAGCAGTTTTTTCTTTTTGATGTTGCAATTTTAACTCAAAATCAATGCTTTGTGCTTGAGAACGTTGAAAATTATTTTCAAGAATTTTGATTCGTTTGAGAAAATTTGCTTGGATATCATTGGAGTCATTTGAGATTTTCTCTTTTTCAAATAACAACATCTCATTTTTCTGTTTTTCAACAGAGATCAACACACAATCCTAACTTCTCTTTCTAAGGATGCTTCCAAAAGTCAATCGATTTCATTTTGAAAAAGTTCATCTTTTTGTGATTGCTCCTCAACTTTTCTTTCCATTGACTCAAAAAATTCTAACATCTTCTGTAATCTCTTGTTTAATTGCGGTTGAACATTCTTTCAATGTATCTGAAATTGAAACTACCTCCTGAGTAAAAAGTCATCTTATTCCAACTCTATTGTCATAGTTAAAAGTGCGGTCTTTGTCCATTTTAAGATTAATATTAATGAGTTTTCCTAACTCTTTAATTTTTGTGCCTAAATTAACAAACAGTTTTAACAATTTACTCTTATTAGGCATCTTTTTAGGAGGTAAATATGACTTCTCTAAACTTGATTCAGAAGATACATTAAAAGCAGAAGGAGATGAAAAATAAGTTTGTTCAACAGGAATTTATGTTTGAGGAACAAATGATTCATAAAGTGCATTTAATTTTGAATAATCAAGTTGAATCATTTTATCTTTCATCTTCAATCGACTTTTTTCCACGTCCTTAAGTGTTTCCTCATAATCAGGTAAATCAACTTTCAATTTATTACTTTCAAGTTTTTCAATGGCTTTCTTAAGACGTTTCGAATTCTCATAACCCAACTCAGTTTTTTATAAATGTAGGTCATAAACCTTATTTGGTTTTTTACCTAGCATATGAATTGTTTAAAGTGAATGTGACATTTTGTACGCAATTTAATCATGAGATCGGAGTTTTTCTTCTAATGAAACAATATCCTCAAGATACTTGTTTTTTCTTTCTTTGAAAGCCTTTTGTACAAATCTGTTTCATGTTTTATTTTTAAAGTTTCATCTTGTGTTTTTAAAAGTTCCTCGCGGATCTCTTCTTTTTCGTTTAAAAGTTGTTCCTTTTCAACATTCATTACATTTTGTAATCCCTCATATGCTTCTTTGTAATGTAAAATTTGTTCTGGTTTGTTTTCAAATTCTTTAACTCGTTCCTTACACGTCTCAAGTTCCTGTTGTAGCAACGCTTTTTGCTTTTTTAGCTCAATATTCATTTTGCGTTGTTTTCAGCCTCTACTTGAACATTGTATATCAGGGATTCAAAATCATGAAGAGATTGATCATGAGCATTTGTATCATGTTCAGCTTGTCCACTATTATTGTCCACATACAAATCATCAAATATGATATCAGAATCAATTTTATCATCAGCAGATGTGTGTATAATAGTTTCTAGTTTCCCATGATGGCATTGTTCCTGATCACTCTTTAAGAGTAATCCATTGATCATATCAATTTGTGAAGCATTTACCTCACTAATAAACTCAGCATCATAAGTCGCTTTAGCATCAGACTTATCATCAGTAGATTGAATGCATGCCATCATGATCGTTGCTGCATTTAGCTCTTCTAACATATTATCTCCATAAGCATTATCAAGCATGAAATCATTTTCTTCTTTATCTAGATGCACTCCAGCTTCATCTTTGGTTGCGAGTAACATCTGCTCCCTGAAATACTTAGCATCACGAACTGTGGGTTTTGGAAATTCCCTTGCATAGTGGCCTTTACCATTGCAGTTGTAGCACTGAACGTTTTTCTTTCCCAGAGTTGACTCGGTTCTTAGAATCCTTTAGACATTTGATTATATTCTTCAATTAACTGAACCAAACTATTTCCTGCATTAGTTGCTTGATTCTGATTTTGCCTTCCTGCACGCCTGTTACCATTCCCAACATATCCAACATTCTTGCTTTAAATATCAACGCGACCATCTTGTATCACGACTTGATTCCTTGTGTTTGATGAAGTACGAAGTCGATTATTAGTTGGAGTGGAGTAACGTCGTGTGATAGATCTTGCCAATAACATCATTGAAGTTGTAATCTTATCTTTCTGAGCATCCCCTTGTATCTCCCTTTGATAATCATCTTCGTAATCAATTACTGATGAATGATAAGTGACATAATATGGTTGTGGTGAATGAGAATATGATGGACTTGCATGAGAATATGACAAATGAACATTTGAATTAGCAACTAAAGCCAACGGATCATGATTCCTTGCAGCTTTATTTGCTTTAGATGCATTGACATGTGGTTCAAATTGACTCAAGTGATCATATAACTGATCATAAAGTGCGTCCTTGAGAACATACTTTTGACGAGTCATGGTGACATATTTACTCCACTCGGGTTGCAATGAATTAGGTAACTTGGTGTTGATGGAGATTTCTTGAGGATGAACACCATTCTGATCCATGACGTTGATGAGTGTTGCAAACCTCTCATACACAGATGTTAATGATTCTCCTTCCACGCCATAAACTTGTCAAATTCATTCATGAGCCTCGAGTGTCTTTCTTGTTGACTTATGTTAGTACCGTGCATAAACCTTCTGATTCTGGCCCACATGGTTTGAGCATCTGGAAAAGCATCTACAGAATTGTAGATATCATTGGGTATTCCTTGAAGAATGTAGTTCATCACCTTGATATCTACAAAGTATTGGTTTTTGTTTTGTGTGGACATTTTGCTGATTGGTTCAGGTATGGTCTTTGATTCATTATTTGGATCAGGAATTTCTTTCCTTTTGTATGGACCTTCATCAATCGAATGCCTCATCAACTATCCTTCTTCCCTTTAATTATCCAAGAACCTCAAAAACCGACTTGCCCATGGCACGTAGCTTCCTTTCTCTAAAATCAGAGGTCTATCTAAAGCTCCCGATTCCGCAAGTGTTTGTTGATTCGCAGTAGACATGATGTGAATCAATCAATGAGTATAATGCAAACTTGGATCACTTTAGAATAAATACTTGCTATTGTGAGATCAAAAAGTAACAATGACTAGGCTTGTATTACGAAACCACAAATGAATCTGAAACCTTGAAGATCCAAAACCTTGACTTATACGAAAGTCCAAGTAGCAAACTCCTGATACGAAAGCTTAATATCCCAAAGTATGACGATACAAAACCCCAAATTCTGTGGTACGAAACCTCAGAATACAAGTCTTGGGATACGAAACCTTCAAATACGAAACTTGAAATTCAAAACCTTCAAGTAGGAAACCTGTGTTACAAAACCTTCTTAATACGAATACGAAACCTAGATACGAAACCTTTGGATACGAATCTGTATCAATCTAGTGATACGAAACCTATTGTACGAAACTTGGAAATACGAAACCTTTTGGATACGAAACTGTGATACGAAACCTTCTATATGAAACCTGTGATATGAAACCTTGAAGAGATGAAACCAAAACCACAATCTTGATACGAAACCTCAAATACGAAACCACATATACGAAAGCTTCCACTGTGATACAAAACCAAACGGTTACTGAAAGCTCAACGATACGAAACCACAACTTTCGTAAATTCCAAATTCCACAAACTTTCGTAAAATCCACAATCCTTCACTTTCGTAAATTCTTCAACATGAAACTTTTCGAATAGATCTCAATAAAACCCAGTAGAACTCATAGTATTGATTTTTCGGTTTAAAGTGATAAAATCTAATGTTATCTTTTCAAACACAATTAGTTCTATGATCCGAAACCTATTATTGTTTTACGAAAGCACGATTACTTACTAAAACAGTTTCTGAAAATGATATTCATTAATATGAAACCTATATATTTTATACGAAAGTAAGTTTTCCCGCCTAAAAACAGTTTTCGAAAGCTCGATTCTACGTTACGAAAGCTATCAAAACAAATGAATTTTCGATCAAAATGAAATCTAATCGTATAAATTTCATATCTAAGCAATTAAATTCACTATTTGATGTATACGAAACATTTTTGAAAGCGATTTAAGATCAATTTTATGTCGAATAGAGAATCTAAAGCTAAACGAATACGAAACTTACACTATGCATAGCTACGAAACTTTTTCGATCGAAATTAACACAATTTTAGCACGTTTTGATCCACGAAAACACAATCTAGATCTCTCCTGGTGATAGATACCACTTGTTATATGTCATGTTTGCATAGATATCAATAGTAATGGTTAAGTATAAGAGAGAGGAGGCTAGAGAGTATTTTTACACATTTTTAATTTTCATAAAGAAAGGAAAAAGAATGGGGAGAAGGGAGGGAGATTACAAAATGGCTTACTTTCTAATCCCATCATAATGGGGTATTTATACTACTTTCCTACCTTCTTATCATTTCCAACTTTGTATACTTGGTCAACATTTACTTAAGTTTGACCAAGTTTGACTTATTACATTATAAATACAAACTAAAATACTATTTATTACAAGACCAATTCATTGTTAAATAATTAACACTTTTCTATTCCTAACAGAAAGTATAGTTACATTTTTAGCAAGTATACAAGTTAAACTTGCACATTTTATTTTTTTAAGTATACGAACAAAGTTACTTACACATTTTTGTAATTAACCAAGTGTGGAGTACTTACACATTTTATATTTTCAAGAAAAAAAATGTACTTGCACTTTGCATATTTTTAAACAAGTCACTTTCCTTTTTAAGTATAAATATGCTTTTTATTTAAACACATTTTTGGTAAAAAGAAAATACAAACGAATTTGACCTCATGGGTGACATCACATGGGTTGATTTCCATGAATTGTCACATCAAGAATATTTCCATATATGGAAAGATCTTGGATGAATGTGGATATAAAATGTATCGTCAAAAATCTTTTGAAAAGACTGGGCCTGTCGACAGACCCACGGATCCCTTCATTTGTGAAGACGTAACCCTTTTAAAGGAATTCGTGGGGATCCACGGTAGGAGTCTACTTTTGGTTTTTTGCCTATAAATAGAAGTGACTTGTTCAATCATTTCTCACTCATTCTCATACATTCTTCTTTTTATTTTTCACACGTTATAATAGGTCCTTGATCATCACTTAGTGTATATAATTTCATCTTAAGTAATTCCTCACTAATCAAGTCTTGCGAATCAAGCATCACATCGCATACAAGACAACAATGACTAAAGATCATTGACGCTTGTCTTTATATATTCCAGATCTTATTACTTGTATACTAGGTAGCATTTGAATTTTATCATACACCATTAAAGTGAAAGATCATTGAGATCTAGTTTGTTTCTACCTCGAAATAGAACTCAGTATTTAGCTGAGTACCGAAAAAGTGTAAGCGACCTTAGGTTGGTTCTACTCGACCTAGAATTCGACATATAGCTTAGTACCGTAAAAAGTGTAAGCAACATTGTGAAGCTTTCTCCACCGGTGAAGGAGCTTGTTGACATAGTGCTTAGAAACTCTCAAGTCAGATACTCGAGAAGTAGAGTAAGGCGAGAAAATAAGTTCTCATAACCGAACCACTATGAATACTCTTGCATTGGTTTGATCTTTCCATTCTTTATTTATAGTTTTGTTTGTATATTATTTGTTACTTGTCATCTATATCAACAAGATCTTACATATAACATATAAGTTTCTGAAATATGTTTTAGAACGATAAAACTATTTAACCCCCTTCTAGTTTTCCATGGTTTAGTTTGCATTGGATCAATCTACATGTGTTTAGTCGGCAGTAATGAGACATTGCCGATTATAGATAGCTATTAGGATAAAATTAGTTTCCTTATATTAATTGTTTAATATAATTTAAGCAGCAATAAGAGAACTAATAGCTTAATAACTAAACCAAGCAGCAAACTCGTGGACAAAACAACAGCAAGAAAGTAACCTGATACAAAGGAACAAAAGGACAGAAACAAGAAATTGCACGGAATAATTTCCTGTCTTTTAAGCTTAATACGAACTCGTATATTTGCTGCGAGTCTACAAACGTACAAGCCCCAAGATTTGATGTAGCCAACACGTGTATATTCGGCAGCAACCGAATCAACACAAAACACCGGTGATAGCATAAAATTGTTACTATGAAGAAGTATGATAGGATGATTATGGTTATGATATTTTGTTGTGTGTGTTATCGAATCATAGAGAATGTTCTTATTTATAGTTAAAAGATAACCTCCCACTAAGCAAGTTGTTGAGAAAATACAGGATAAATATTTAACTTAAAAATCAAACCGTTGCATGATATAGATCATGAACGTGTACATATTTAGTTGTAAAGTGCATGAGAATTCTTAGGGAGGCCAATTCATCCATGTTTATCACCAATCACTTTTCACTTATTAACCTTGATATCTCACTTAATTGTAAAACATACCCCCACCATACTTACATAATTGTAAAGTGATAAACTATACAACCTTAATATTCAACAATCCTCCACCAGGTTGGATAGTTTTCTATTATTCTAGTAGGTCGTATAAAAGGTGCCGCATTGATTAAACCTTGCATTATACAAGTAGGCAGAGTAAAATTGATTCAAAGGTGTCATAAGATTAAACCACGAATCTTAAGATATAATGGTGTCTGAAGATTAAACCAAAACCTTTAGACTTTACCGGCATACTTGTACACATCTCTTTCTGTAACCGTTATTTTCTCACTGAGCGCTAATATGGCCATGCACTTAAATCTATTTCATAACCCTCTAAGAAAGAAACTATAACTCTTTATTTGAGGTGGCACCACCTCTAGGTTATATAGGCTAAGCTTTTCTATCGTCCTCGTTGCTAAGACGTCTCTAAAGCTTAGTTAAGAGATTTTACCTCAACTTACAACTCGTCAACTATGTACTATTTTTATTATACATGGGCTAATTAGGTCGATAGTACCTTCTATAGATTAATAACTTCGTTATTAACCATTAAACTCGTAATGTAGGAGCTCTACAATCAAATCGGTTTCCATCACTAACCGATTCACATATGATTTCAAACCCATGCCTCTAGTAATCCTTAATAAGTCTCTCATCGGAAACTTATTAGGATATACCCGACAAGAAACTTCACTCTTATCGGTCTCATTACAAATACTCACTAAGTCTCTCGTCAGAGACATAGTAGTATCAAACTCAAGTTTCTAGATCATCACTTGATAACTTTTCGATAATGGTACGTACCATCTCAATATTTTCTAAACATTCCAATACAATGGAAGTTTAAAGCGTGAATCTCCTTGACTTTACATATTGTCATAACTTTACTATATACATACACGTTAGTTCACACTTTGAGTTGCATCATTTTTCTTATCTAAAACAAATGCAAGTACTCTATCAACCAGCTTGTGCATTTCAAATAGTTTAGCATTGCCTTTCTATCTCAACACTATGATTTTGCGCTTGATATGATACCAATTAATTCCTTCATGAATAAATCTGATAGCTTGAGGTTTACTATGGTAAATGACCAGTAGACTCTTTATTTGTGTTCTTTGCATGTTATAATAGGCTTCGTTTTCCCTATTAAACAACCATGAAATCTTAGACCAAAACTAAGATAAAGGTGATCATTCATGATCATAATTTTATAGCCTACAACTCAGAATCATAGGTTAATGGTTTCAACTTAAGTTACGTACCAAGTCAGCTAAATATGTCTGTTGTTTATTGATTTCATAACACATATGCTAATCTACTCTTCTTAGATGATAGACCAACAACTACAACAACCCTTATATAGTTGACTACATCAACATCTTGTGACGCCTATCACATGATCATATCATACCATTCAAATATACAAGTGCTACAATTTGAACATAACATATAACTTTTACACTGGCTACTACTCTTATTTATATGTGAATTAAAACTACTGCTTTTGATCATACCAAGTAATAAATATGTGCCTCATCTCATTAAATGCATCACTTCTACATGTGGTTGGTTCATTAATAATTTAATAAGTCAACTTGTTTCTAGCATAGTTCATTTTGTTCCACAAAATTATTTCTTATACTCTGTTAACACAACCCTTCGTCATTTATTTCTTAAGTACAAAGAAATGTAGTTTAGTCATAAAATATATAAGATAAATGCTCAACATAAACATATTATACTGGAAATAAGGACGATTACGCTAGAATTGAAAAACAGAAACAAAGCCAACAAATTATTCAAAGGCACTAGCTGCCATACTTAAAGCATAAAACAATAGCTCGAAATGAGTCACTTTTAAATTATCATGCCACGAAATTGTCGTCATCGAGATGAGCATGAGCCACACAGTCTGCTATTTTACCATTCACCACATTAACGTCATCATTTTCAGACTTCCTCAACTTGCACTCACGAGCATAGTGGCCAGTGTTCCTACAAACATGGCATTTTCCGGTTCTCTTTGACGGTTCGGTCTTCTTGAATTTGTCACATTCACCCCCAAACTGAATTTCATTTGACCGTTTCGGGAACCTCTATTCGAAGAGTTCTCGACTTGCACATGATGAATAGTGGACCCGTGGTTCACTCTTTTATCTCAATTCCTATCTTCTTCCTTAATGCGAAGATGCTTCAAGAGATTATCCAACGAGTAATCATCTTTTTTATTTATCAACTTCTTTGAAATATCATTCCATAATTGTGGTAGTTTTGAAACAATAGCACCAACTTGTAGTATTTCAGGAATAGGAATAGAAAGCACAATCAACTTGTTAACAAGAATTTAGAGTTTATGCACTTGCTTTAGAATAGGTTTCTCGTCAACCATTTGAAAATTAAAGAACTTAGAAATAAGATATCTATTAGTACCTTCTTCCTGTTTCTTATACTTAAACTCTAAAGCAGTCCATAACTTTCACGGATCAGTAATTGGAGCATAAACATCATAAAGCCTATCAGATAGAGAATTCTTAATGTGACCAACATCGATAACGGGGTCTCTTCATATACCCTCATCCTTTGCTTCTCAAGCTCGAGTACTTCATTCTGATCAACTTCTTCTCCTTCAGCGGTAATGGGATTGGCGAGAATTGGAGCCAAGAGTGGATCAAGAACATAGAAGATCTTGAGTACGATCAATAAGAACCTCATCTTGTCTTCCCATCAAGTGTAGTTACACCCGTCAAATTTGTCCAACTTGACAAATTCCTGATTCATGATATGAAGGTTTGAGAACAATGCTCCAGCTTCCATGGCAACGAGTATTAAGCTTAAAGATTGTTGAATATAATTTAAGCAGCAATAAGAGACCTAATAGCCGAACAACTAAACCAAGCATCAAACTCCTAGACAAAACAACATCAAGCAAGTAACCTGATACAAAGGAACAAAAGGACGCATGGCAACCGCGATTTAACGATGTTAGTTTAACCGTTAGTATTAACCTATCTAGCTTTATGTGTTTTAAATTATGTCCGTGGGTCGATTTGGTGATTTATGCGATATGATATATGTGTTATTATATGTAATTTTGATGGTAGGAATGAATGATTTAATCATTTTATTTTGAATGTGATGGTGATTTTGGAATTTTAGTGCGTTTGGCGATTATAGCTTCCAAGGAACTAATTCTCTAAACTAGTTCTCCACCTAGTTCTCGAACTAGTGAGTTGAGAAATGATAATTTATTAAGTTAGTGTATAATAATAATATTTGAGAAAATAATAAGTGAAATAAATTATTTATATTTAGTATTTAGAAAGTATTTTTATTTTGTTTAAAGTGCAAGTAAATTAATATAAAGGTATAAATAGACTTTATATTAAATACCAACATTAAGTAAATATATAATATCAAGGTTATAAATAGCGTAAAGCGTGGCGTGGCGGCATAGCCAAGCCTCAAGTTTTAGCGTGAGGCGTTGCGTCATAGCGTTTTTAAGGCGTGACTCAAGGCGGCAAAAAATATTTATAGAGTGGTCAATATTAGTTAGCTACTCTAGGGCTTAAAATTTGGTTATAGATGGTTTTATAAAGCTTTGAATCCATTGACAAACCCAAGAATTAATAAATACCCCCCATCGAATCCCATACAACCCAAATCATAAATACTTGTAAATAAGCTCAAATCCATGAAAACTTTTAAAAGCTTCAAAAAAGGCGCGCTATAGCGCGCTTTATCACGTCTTATGACGCTTTATTGCATGCTACGCCAAGAGACGACGCCTTGGCATGTTTCGTAACGTGGAGGCCACGCCTTGTGCTATGGCGCCGCTATAGCGCGCTTATTAGAGTCTACTTTTCAACCCAGGTGGTTTCGTGAATTAAAAGTGAGTGGAAATAAGTCAAAATACTTTTACAAGATTCGTTGTCGAATCTGAGTTTTTGGAACAGATTATGGGTTGTGTTTGTGAGGTTAAAAACCTTATCAAAACTTTTTTGTAATTGATAAAATTACTACAGGAGTAAGTTCCTGATGTCTAGGAACTCCTGTAATTTTTGTAGATTTTTCTCAAGTGTCTAAATAGGTTTGATCAAGTCAAACATTTTGGTAGTCAAATCGGGTCATTTTCTAAACACTCTGTGATGTTGAATTTTTAGAAAATAATTAGACTAATTATTTTTTTTTTAAATTACAGTAGTTACACAACTCATTGAAGATGTTAGGAATTCAATATGGAAGTCCAATTGGGTCGTTTAGTATTTTATTAGTGGTCGTGATGTGACAATAAAATTCTGTCATAATCTGAGAATTTGAATATAGGGATAAAAAGTGTTTCAGGTTCAAATAAAGTATGGGTTGCATAGTAGGATATCTATAAGTGTATGATAGACATTAGTATCCATCAATTTAAAGGTTACATGATTTAGGGCCGTAAAGCCTTGATCATGAGTAACCCGTTAAATTTGTTGTGTAGATTTTAGCTGGACTTTTGTGCGCATTTGTGAAGCGTGACATGAGTATTCATAGCCTCTTTTTCTATGTTTCTTGGGGTGAAAATAATACTAAATTGATTTTAAAATGTTTTAAGTGTTGCGAATAATTGTTTACTTGGTTTTGGATATTACTTGATATTATATGGCTTATGTGTATGCATTGTTGGATCGGAGGGGTACGCCTACCCATACTGTGTGGTGATTTAGATCGGAGGTATGCCTACCTCATACTGTGTGCGAGATATGAGTACATTCTGGGTGAGCTTGGTAGCTTGAGGTGCCAGTGTTAATCTAAGCCCGAATGTGTAATCGACTGTGTAATGACTTAACTGCTTGCATTTGTGTATAATATTTCTGTGTGTAATCGTCTGTGTGATGATTTAATTTCTTGCATTGGTGTATAATATCCATGTATGTCCTAATAGTTATGATTCGCAGCAAGAGTAAGTAATTGTGTTAAACCTATGAATCTCACCAACATTATGTTAACGTTTTAAAGTATCATTTTTATGTGAGCCTAGTGAGGTTAAAGAAGGAAAAGTGTGTGGCTAGCGAGACCTTAGGATCTTGCATTTGGAGTTTATAATTCTATTGTCTTTATTTCATACTTTTGTATATTGAGTACTTGGATTATGTTGGTATTTTATTAGGGATTATCATGTCTATGTATTGTTGTGTTGCGATTAACCTCAATACAAGTCTCCTCTTGTGTTAGGTGTTGTCGTAACACTTTTATTTTAATTTGATTGCATTCTAGTTATTCTCTATTGTTGACATCAATATGTTGTAAAGATGCCTATCATGTTACGCCTCGCATTTCGCCTTGGTGGGGTGTGACGGATTGGTATCAGAGTCATTGGTTATAGAGAAGTAGGTGGTTTAACCTAGATTATAACCTAGGAGTCCTTCATATAGCTGCATAATAGGATCTATGTGTTTAGCTATCTAGGCGTTTGGTTTTCGCGCTTTTCTCTGAGTTTTATTTCGACCTACGTGTTACTCGATATCAGAAGATCTAGTCGATGAGCCAATTGAGAAGGAGTCTCTCAAGGAACCAAAGGAAGAAGGGAAGTTAGAAGAGTCGAAGGAAGAGGCCGACTCAGATCTCATGTAGGATGCTCGTAGCAGGCCTGGACCCACAGAGTCGGGTGACTCTTGCGAAAGCAAAGTCAAACCTAAGCGAGGGCCAGCATAAGTTTATCTCGTCTTTTACCTCAACACATTGCTATTATTGATGATTTCTTTTGGATATTTTGTATTTTGGGGCACTATGAGGCTTTTGTGAGTCCCAAACTGAATAGATCTCTGCAGCCTATTAAGGATGATAGCTGAGATGTATAAATACAGTTTGACTATATAGAAACACTGACTATGAATACTATGTGTTAATGCGGAATCTTAACACAAGTACTA
>BQNB010088576.1:0-27628 GCA_026074375.1 Tanacetum coccineum | reverse complement strand
TGGTGGCGCCCGAACCCGCTGTGACCACCCTAGCCGCGCCATGGTGGTGTCGGGCTTGTGGTGGTGATTCCCCATTTGCTAATTTATTTGTTATAAATCATTTCCGATTATTTATTGACTTTTCGATGTAAAAACACGGTCTAAATGAGTGTTTGGATATGCATGTAATCTGTCATTAGGAGCGTTTGGATTTGTGGATAATAGCCCATATAGGGGTGTTTGTTTCTGAGTTTATAGCCTATTAGGGGTGTTTGGGACAGCAGCCCCTAAATAAGGGTGCGTTTGGTTTTACTTATATTTGATATTTACGTAAACTTGGCTAGTTATTAATTAGGAGATGCGAAAAATATTTGTAATATTGATTGATGAAAAATAGGAAATATTGTATTTTTGATATATGGAAACATTGTATAAACGGCAAGGTCATGCCGAAATTTTCTAAAAATTTCTATACTTAGCGTTTTTCACTTAAAACTTCTATTATAATATAAACCCGATAAAAAGGACTAAGTAATAGTCGTAAGATATTATATTTATAATTATATGAAAACCCGCTAAGAAAATGGAACATTAACTTATAAGATATTATTTTATATGTCACGACTAAAAGATTAATTAAAACTTTTGTATAAAGACATTATTTGTCTAAATTGTAACCTTAAAATGTACGTTTTTGTTTATTAAAGAAATCTTTAATGAGTTATTTGGTAATTTTCGAACGCGTGTCGGATAATATTATCTTAATTAATATCTCACATTCCTTATATAATGCTTATGAGAAAATTATATACTTCAAATAATACTTTTGATTTGTTTGTCTTGGTTATATAATTCCCGACACGAATATTATATACTCATCCGTCTTCATATGTAATATATATGGGATATATTACATACTTTGTTTTATCCTTTGGTTTGTTTTCTTTGGTCAACCACCGAAGTGTTATAATTTGGAATTTGAGTCTTTTGACAACGTGTCGTGTCGATGTAACTCTCCATCGGAAAACCCCCCAAAAATATATCCTCCTAAACGAATGGAGCATAACCGTTAGGATTAATTGCAACTTCTCGGACGCGGCAAGATATTCATTGATGCTACATGATTATTAGTTATTGATTGTTGCTTACGAGCAAGGTGAGTTCATAGCCTCGCATTTAAATCTTTCTATGTTTTAAAAAACCCGCGAGGGAGATACATGCTTGTTTTAGAAATTCGAACACATGTGATTTTATTATGTGAATGTTGCTATGAGCGGTATGTTGTGGCCATTCCTTCATGGACTGTTAATCACCGATAACCGGTGAACGCTGATGCAATAATAATAGATCTATTTTGGCCTAACGACATGTCTGGTGTGTGTTCCCCGTGAGGGCATACGGAGACATATTGTATTTAGTATTGGGAGTGTGTAACACTATCACTCTGGGTTGGGCACATAGTTAAGGTTCAATTTGTGGCTCTTGCATCGTTGTGATTGTTCTATGAACTAAATGTTTTGCTATGCTTGTGTTCAAAATGATTGTTTATAAACTCTATGGATTCACTCAACATTTTGTTGACATTTTAGCATGTTTATATCAGGTATATGCTTGCTAGCTTGGATGAGACGGATCGTAGATATCAAAGGACGTAGACTTGGTGAACTTTGTACACACGAGAAAATGTTTTCAAAGAAATTTAGTCATGTTGTGGCTTATTTAGAAACGAGTTTTCATAAAGTTTATTGGGACCTTATAACTCTGATCTTTTTAATAAAAATTGAATGTAATCTTTGTTAGTAAATATTTCTTTTAAAGTCGTTTACCATGACTCCTGAGCTTGTATTATGAAGTAGCACCCCAATGTTGTATTTCGTTGCGTTGTAAATTTGGGGGGGTTATAGATTGGTATCAGAGCACGAGTAATAACGAACTAGGTCGTTTTTTTTCAAAACCTAGACTATGACTGTTTTTGAAAAAATTTCACTAGTCGTTCACCGATGTCTGATATCCGTGTGCGCAATCCTTCCTGATCCTTTATGTGCTTTGTGCTAGGCTTTTGATTGTATATTATATACCAAGCGTGTGGTATAAATAGTAATTATATATATACGATATCCGTTCTACGACGAACAACTAATACACACACATTACAATATTATATAAATTTGAGGCTTGGTTAGAATTTTGGCTGTTGTGATTGGAGCCGCGACAAAGGAACAATGGAACAAGGCGAATGTCACACCCTCAGAAGGGGCCTGGACGGAATACGTGTCCGAGGGTGTGACATCATAACAATCCGAACACAAAGTGATAAAAAATGACCACTAATCATGGATGTTTGAAAAAGTTATACTCGTTAAATAAAGAAAATTAATTTAAGTTTTACAACAAGTCATATGAAAGTTAAATGTAGCGGAAGCATAACAAAGTTTGATAATGACAACGAGTATATAAATAGATAAGTCTTGAAATTGGCGAAGTCACATAGCACATAGACTCCATTTAGCATCAAGAATCAAGCCAAACTAAGCACCTGAGAAAACAAGTTTAAAACGTTAACATAATGTTAGTGAATTCATAGGTTTAGGTTAATACAAGAGTAGACCACAAGATTTCAAAACGCATGCGACTACTATAACAGATACAACCTCACATAAGAAGTATTTACTGTTACGCTAAGCTCATGACACTGATGCTAATAACAATAGGGCATATCATATCATGCCACATAGTATTCCTGCCCTTAACTGGTGTCCCAAACCAATCCAATTGGCCATAGGTGACTAACGGTTCATGATAGTTCGGGCAATAGTGGTTTGTAAGCAACTTAGGCAACACATAAACATCTAAAACTCACGTTAAGAACTTGTGTCCAATTTTTAAAAGCAAACAATGTTTCTCACCCCAAAGTATAAAGCATTTCTAAATCGGTAAAAACATGGGGCTATGAACTCACCTTAAGCAAGTGGTGAATCGGTAATCAACGAAGAAGAAATAAAGCCAAAGGATCCTACACGCGACCTAAATAAACGACGCGTCTTAGGTAAACAAAAGATAACCGAAACTTGTACGATATGCTTTCAAGAGAAAAGACATTCATGTGTGTTTGTGCTTTAGTTTGTTTAATAAAGTATGGCTAAATTGAAATTAACAATGTTTTTGTTAGTCTTGGCGGTTTCATCCGAAAATTTACTACTTTTAGAAAGTTTCTTATTTTAGGAAAGTTTTTAGTTTCAAGCGTTAATACGTCCTTCTATATTTGTTAAGTTTCCATATCTTCAAAATGCGCTAACTATCCATAATCGCTAAACTTCCAAGTCCGAACCGCTAATGTTTTACCAAACTCACTATTTTTAGTAACTTTAACGCTTTTCCTAAAATACGTTAATGACGTCCTCAAATGATGCTAATTTATATATATGTGTTACTACATGTTTCGCTAGTGTTTAGAAAGTCCAAAAACATCCAAAAGTGTCCGAATACCCTTTTTACTATTCACATCAGCACACTATTCATTGGGTTGTGCCACGGAAATGTTTTCAAGTTTTATTTGGTTATAACTTGGCCGTTTTAAGTCCGATTTTAAAGTGCGATTTGTGAAAAACTGTCTACTCAAAACAAGCTCTTCAAAAACTACTTTTACGCCTAATGAAAACATTTTTAGGTCGCTCAAAACCTCAAAACAAGTTTGGGACAGCAAGCTCTTTTTGTCAAAAACGCAACCAAAATCCACCCAAACTTCACAATAGTGCCTAGTCTAGCCTAAACTCCGTTCACAACTAATCCACAAACAAAACAACCTAAATTAAACCTAATTCCACTTTATTTCTATTGTTTTTCAACACCACTTTTCAAACTATCTTCCCATAACTTATAAAACAACAAACATAATACTTCATTTTTATAAAAAGTTGGTCAAGATGTTTTAACATTTCTTTTTGATAAAAGTTAACACAACACATTGGGACTCTTAAATTGAACACATTACTCATAAGAATCAAGAAATGAAACAAGAGGTGAGACCAATAATACTTACAGAATGAAGGAAAACAAGTAGAGTAGAAGTCACAAGAATCTACACCACAGATGACTAGATCTAGAATACCCTGATTCTATAATCTTGAGAAATAACCCTGAAAATAATATAAACAATATTGGTTTCTACCTTAGAAACCCTTGGAAATGAACTTAGAATATTTGGATCTTGAGGAAAATCAAAAGTTATGAAACCCTAAGAGGATGTTGGTTTGGCTGTGAGCTAGCAAGAAAAAAAGGAGAGAAAAGAAAATTGTTGGTGGCTTTGAAATGAAATGAATACCCTAAGTTGTGATATGAGATATATTTATAGGGTGAAATTTAGGGTTTTAAGGGTTCAAAGGTGCACACATGTGACCAACACACACCAAAGGGGTGTGTCTTGGTGGTTTCGGCCGAACATGACCACAAGGACCCAAATGGGTTAAATTTTTAAATCAAGGTTCACCATAGATGTATAAGTTGGTCATGTTGAGGTCAAATGAAGTCAAAGTATGCAAGAGCTCACATGTGAGGGTCAACTAGTGAAGAGTGCATGAGAGTGACCTTCTCATAAGTTACTTTCTCATCTAGCATGCACACATGGGTGGGGCTTTCAAAATAAGATGCCATTTTATTTATTTAGGATGTATGGTGACATTGTTGTGGTTTTAGGCGTCCAATATGACAACCAAAGGGAGGTGAATGAAATTTTTAGCATTACAATGCTTGTCGGATGATAACTCGAGTTTACACGAAAAGATTTCGGGTTTCCGGGGTTTTGTTTGGGTCTATAAACGCAAAAAAAAAATATAAACGCTTTTCATAAGAAAAAAACCTAATATTAATTTAGGAAGTGATTAAAAATCAAAATATCACTTAGATAATGTTTAAAATCATTCATATAAGGCCTACATTTATTAATAACCGATGCCGGGATCAAATCTCGATGACGTTTTTCAGATTTACGCCGTTTAACTTCCCGGTAAACTGTCAGATTTGAACGTAACATGCAAAAGTCAAAAATAATGATCGAAATTGGTTTAAAATATTGACCAGAAAGTTACAGGGTGTGACAATCATTGTCCTTATCCAGATTTTAAATCATTGGGATAAAATTTACGTTGAAAGGAAAATGATCATTAAAGTATAAAAACATTTTTCTTCCTCCCCATTTACATGCCTCGGACAATGTGTTTATTTAAAATTCATCGATTATGTTTGAGGGATTTGTTGAAGGTTCAGTTCCTTTATCTGAATATTCCTTACATTAAACCCTAACCATACTCAGAATCTAATTTAGACCGTTTAGAGCTATTGTAAATAATGGCTGGAAATTTTTTTCAAAATCTTTAAAGTAGTCTAAATCATTAAAATAACTGATCTTAGGCTCGGGTGATGGAAGCGAAGGCATATTGACTTTACCATTATCATTTTTCAAACCCGTTTTTAAATCGTCGACAAAAATTATTTTATAAGAAAATGAGTTTTTGTCAAAAATTACCGTGTAATCTTCATCGTCGGATTCATCAAACGATATTCTAAAGTTAATTTTATTATCGTCAAGAGAACTTACCGTGATTTCACATGAGAGTGCTACTTCAGATGTTAACTTGTTATTAAAGATTATAGTTGGGAATTCGGTTTCAACAGATTTGAGGTCGTGAACGTCAACGTTCCTTACAGATTCTACAATATATAAACGTTACAAAGTTATACTTTTACCATGCCTCGAGGTTTTCTCTTCCCTCAAGCCTTGTATATCTTCCTTGGTAAAGTTGGGGTTTCCATTTTTTTTTTTTACTGTGATAAATTTTGATATGAATGGAAAGCTGTTCAAAATAGCTTAATACGCCTTGTTCAGTAAACTGAATACGCCGTATTACCCAAACACAATATGCAAATAATACACAAATATACAGAATTTTATAAAATTTTACACTAATCTAGATTACACTAATTAATCTAAATTACACTAATCCTACAGGTTAAATTAATCTAATGTTAAAAACCAAAATATTAAATAAAATTCAAGATTAAAAGTTCACTCCCTAGCAGCGGCGCCAAAAACTCGATTGTGCTGTCGTGAAGGTTGTTATTTATGTTTTCAAGTTTTTAAATTTAGAATTTTGCCGACCTTTACCTAAAACAACACTTTAACGGGCAGTGTACCCGATAGATGGAGTTTCGTGGTAAGTAGGGTGTCGATCACTAAGAGCGAGAACTAATCTTTTAATCTATTAATATTTTGGTTAACTAAAATAAGTTAATTCAAACTATGTTAATCTCTTAGATCTTTCGTTAAACCTTATGCTAAACCTATTTGTGGAACACTAATTGTTACGCAATATTAAACGGGGAGGGGGGGTTTCAGCTGCGAGAGGAATGGACACAAGTTTTATGGTAACTTAGATCAATTTAAAACACAATAACACACGCAAGCAAACAGACAAAAGATAGAAGAGCGGACTAGCCACAATATAAGAAATCTGTATTAAACATGATTAATTTAATTAATCGTTTTAGTTTGTTTAGTTTAGTGCAATGTATCTCGTATCTCAAGGCGACATATCATTCCGTGATTTAGGACGGGGGGACTTCTTCCTACACCTAGACGTAGAATTTCTGTCACAATATAAAACGATATCCCGCATATAAAGCATTCCTATTTGCTTATTATAATCTATCTTTGTGATTATTAATGGTGATCTTATTAAACCATAGCCATAGAGGACTTTAACTAATCTACTGCTAATGGAATTTTATATTATAGTAGTCCTCTGTCTAAGTTTTTTACCAAAGAATCAGTTACGTTATTTGTTGAATCATAGGTCACATGCTTGTCCAATTTGTTCCATATCACAAAGGTAATGATAGGGCCTTCAAATTGTGGTACTATTGATCTTGATTTATAAATCATCCATATGAGAGCATCCCGGCATCTAGCTAACTTGGTCGGTATCACTAGATCCAGTTGAATGACAGGTCACATACAAAAGCACGTAAACAAGTATAAATTGATAAACTTAAACAAGCAATCAACGATAAATTAAGCATTCAATATAAACAAACAAAACATTTAAATCTTCATAATCATGGCTAATTGTTAGCCTTAATTATATTAAGTTAAACAAGAATGTTATCGGTCTTAGAAACTCAAACTAGGTCTTGTATTGTAATAGGCTAGTCGGGTTCAACGAGCTTGGATTGTAATCTAATATTGTCCGTGTTTCGGGCTCAAAGCCCAAGTTAAACCAATCCCGGCCCGTTTAGAAAGCCCAAGTGCCAAGATAGCAAGGCATGAGTATAAATATCCCTTCACCACACTTGGTGAAGGGTGTTGGTTACATTTCTATCACTTGTAATCCACTAATTCTCTAATCTAATCTTCCTTTCTTGTTTCTCTCTCTACTTTCTCTCTCTAAGTTTTCTTATTATTTTCTAACATATTGGTAAAGGTTATTGTTGTGTAATGGATTAAACTAGTGGGATAACATGTGGTATCACTCGCCAAGGGGTGTTTAGTGTTTGTTTTGTGTGAAATCCGTGGGTTTAGTTGGTTGTTTTTCTTTTGTTCAAAAAAAAGCAAGAAAAAAATATCAACTTTGATCTTTGTTTCGTGGTTAAAAGAGTTAAAGACTTGTACTTTCGGGCTTAGATCAATTCCTTGCATCAATTAATTGGAGGTTTTTAACATCATTTTCGCAGATTACAAAGTAAGTTTGAAGAATTTTTTTCGTGGTTGCGTTTTTTGCTATTGATTGGGGTGTGTTTTGGTTGCGTTTTTCTTCAACAGTGAGTTTTTGCTGCTTGCGTTTTGCTTCATCATTGCGTTTTGCTTCAACATTGCGTTTTGCTGCTTGCGTTTTGCTTCATCATTGCGTTTTGCCTACTGAAGACCCTTTTATCAAAGTAAATCTCAACGTTATGCTGCCCAAATCGCAACAAATCTTTTGTTTTGCCTAGAAGATCTTGCGTTTTGCTCATTGCGTTTTGTCTCAAGGTTGCGTTTTGCTCATTGCGTTTTGTCTCAAGGTTGCGTTTTGCTCATTGCGTTTTGTCTCAAGGTTGCGTTTTGCTCATTGCGTTTTGTCTCAAGGTTGCGTTTTGTCTCATTGCGTTTTGACTAAAGACACTACGTTTTGTCGATCCACGCATCAGGTGGTATTTGACTGAATTTGGGAATCTATTAATCATTGTCTAAACATAACAAAACATCAAATCAAACAACAAACAAAGGACTTCTTTAAAGGAGCTAATCATTCAACAACAACTTTAACATCCAATAGATTATTCATTCACAGATTTGTTATTGATTTTGTTAAAATCTCGATTTTAATTCACTTATCGGTTTTTTAATCAAAGATTGTAAAATCCTCGTGAACATTAATTTCATTAAAACCAACAATCATACTCTTCTAACCACGTAAGATAAGATTCAATTTACCAAACATCTTCATCAAAATGTCAAATTCAAATTCCAATTTGCAAACCTCAATCCAAAAAAAAAATCAAATGTCTTCATAATGCTATTCATGGAAGCGGGGTGGTGGGGGAGTGGGGGCGGGGGTGGTTGGTAGCAAAGATCGTCCACCATATGTTAGCACGCGGGTATTATGTTTCTGTTGGAAATCCAGTATCAAGAGATACATTGACACCAAACCTAACAGTAACTCATCACCAATATGTCTCCAAATCAACCATTAAAAAGGATTTTTCATGGTTGAGAAAAACAGGTTTCAGTTGCTGAATTGGTAGTTTCTGAAACAACTACAGTGGGGTTTATGGAGAGAACTATAAGATTCGTTTCACAAGACATACGAGAATCATTACTGAATTGCTGATGATGTAAGCAATTCAGATCATTCTCACAGGGTTAGTAACGATTTCTAACTCCATCAGCTTGATGTTGTCGAATGCATGTGAAATGTGGGATAAGCTATGTAAGGTTGAAAACAAGGTAATCAATCAAATGGTCAAGATCTGACAGCCAATTTATATTGGGGAGTTTTCGGGAAAATTACATTACGGGGATGGTTGAATCACTTTTAAACCGTATTACTCTCAGGTTTTACAAGTTGATGTAATGAGCTTGTCAGAAATCAGTGTCATGTTACAAATCATCAAGTGAATGTCCAGTTCTTACTTCAACTACAACCAGAATGGCAAAGGTTTGTGACACTTGTTAAGCAGAGTCAAGAGCTGAAGGAGGTTCTCTATCACAAGCTTTATGACATCTTGAAGCAACAACTGAATGAAGTGGAATGAGTTAAGAACTAAGGAGACTAGCACGTACTGCTAATCCACTTGCACTTGTTACTCAACAACAACCAGTTTACCATCCTCAAAAACCATGCCTACTCAAAACCACTCAATTTCCTCAACCAAATCGCACAGTTCTACAGAAATAGATGGAAATCATTTTTGTTCCTCTTCTGCTCCTACTTATGATCCAGAACCTGCTACGGTTACTGAAGATGAGGAAATGTCAAAGGAAAAGGAGATTGACAAACTCATGGCTTTAATTTCTCTCTCGTTCAAGAAAATCTACAAACCTACCAACAACAACCTTCGAACTTCATCAAACACCAGGCGAGCTAATCAAGATTATTCTCCAACAATCAAACAGTGGTGCTGGGTATGATAATCAGAGGGCAGTCATAGTTGCTCGGGGTAGGGAAATTATAGGTACTCCGGGTTTGTGCAAAAATATGGGATTAGTGTTACAATTGTAAAGGATATGGGCATGTATCAAGGGAATGTCAGAAACCAAAACGAGTAAAGGATGCAGCTTATCACAAGGAAAAAGATGTTACTGTGGTTGGTAAACAAGAGGAAGCTTTGGGGTTCAGTTGAAAATAAAGAACAAGTGATTGGAAGGATGATACTGATTAATGGGTTTAAAACGAACAAGAATAGAAGCACATTATATGTTACATGGCTCAGATTTTCAAAAGGTTACTCCAAATCAAGTTGACATTTCTGGACCAATAATTTAATGATGAGCCATGCATAGGGTTTACAAACAAATAATGACAACTATAATGTGTTTGACATGGAAAAAATGAATCATCCTGAGAACCTGAATCTAGTATTGACATATATCTGGCGGAACAAGTGTACTCCAATATCACTATTGATTCATCGGATTATGTTATGATAGAGCTCAGGTATGATGACCAGGATGTGAATAAACTGTTGATCATGATCAAGAACGTGGATTTGGCTTGCTTCTTTAATTAAGAAACTAAATATGAAATTTGATGACAGCAAAAACCGGAAATTAATTTTTGGAATCATCAAACAATGAGTTAGTTGATAAAATTGGAAAGGTGAAATTGAGGATTTCAAAACTAAGAATAAAGTTTAGAATCATCAAATAACCCATTTCAAAGAATCAAACAACGAAATGTCCAAGACTAATTCTGTTGATGTTTAAAGACCTTTTATGTTGTTTACCAAAGCGGGAACTTGATAAGTTTAATGATGTGAATTATGGTAAATAGGTGGAAATTGATCTGTGCAAAAGGTAAGTAAAGGGGAATTGAATGTCATACAAAATCAATTTAGAAAAATATCTAATGCATATACTCGAAAAATAATGATTTAAAATCAAACGATTTCGGATATGAATGAGGAAGCTTTGTGCACACATCAAAGACACATCTCCATAATGACACAAGCAAAGAGGCTCAGATTGAAGCTTTACAAAAACTAGAAGACAAGGATCTTGATAAGTCATTAATTTAGAAAACAAAGTCAAGTTTTGAATGATATTGTTTATAAAACTGGCCAATCTGTTTCAAACAATGAATATGCTTAATCGTAATTGTATAAAACTGAGGTTTTGCAAAATCACCGAGTTCCTTCATGAAAGCTCAAATGAGCGAATCCTCGTCTGTCTGTTATTGGTTGCTATAATGATAATTCTTTTCTGCGTTAATGTGAGCCCCTGTTTCTGACGAAACAATTCGTCTTGATAATAAGTTCAAGTCAATCAATATTAAGCGATTTATAATTAGATCCCGTTTTTTGATTATGATCAGTTGACACTTAATCTTTAAGATTTGTTTCGTTCAAAACGGGGATGTAAAAAAGTCGGCTGAACAACACTATTTTCCAAATAAACGTCTCCAAAGATGTGTTATACATCTGCTATAAGGAAATTTTCCAAAGAGTCTTTTCGTAAACAATCAACTTTGTTAGAAAAACGAATGGATGAATCCATTCCTTGGGATCAAAAGTGTAAAAGCTCTAAAGAACTTTTCAAGATTAAAAAGAGTGTTGACACGATTTTTGGGGGTGGAAACGGAGTTGGAACGTATGCAAACAAAAGACAATTGCCAAAAAGAACATATTTTGGTAACATCGATCCTTTCATTCAAAACAAAATAGAAGGAATTTTGGCCCCCCAAATTAGATAGACTCAATGCGGAACTTAGGAATCATTTTCACTTGTGTTTGAACGAGGAAATGGTTGCTGATTTGAGATACTTTAATTCTCTTGAACATGAAGTAGACACTCTCAAATCTCAACTAGAAAACTCAAAACATAGTTTTAAATGAAAATCGACCGACTTTCAAAGGGCATATGACTATGCTGGGATCACATGGAATGCAAAACTTGGTGTGTTACACTGATCTGGATGAATTTATAGTTTGCAGTGTGTATTTACGTAGAAGAAACCTGGGAAATAAATTGTGGAACATCTTGAAAAAGAGCTTTTCAAAAAGTAGAAACAATGTCAAATAGTTTTGAAAGCATTCAGAAACATGCGATTAATCTTTGAACTTGATTTTCAACAGTGTAAAGAAAAGTTAAAAATGACAAATCTTTCAAAGAAAAATCAGTTAAAACGTTATTTCTAAAAGGACCGTGAACAGTATTTTGAAATTCAAGGACTTGGGAAAGCTTAATTTAAAGACAAGGAATTGCTATAAGTGAGTTGAAAAAACTCAATAGAAAGATGAAAGGAAAATCTGTGGAAACTAGTTTGGAAAAGTCATCGGGTTATTCGACAAACCGAATGGCTTTTTAAAAGTTCAAAGACAATCCAATTTTAGGTAAAACACAACTATTTTTTCCAGATTATCTTGCAAAGAAAGATTTCTAAAAGTCAAAGCCAATGAAGTTTGCAGTTAGAGTTGCCACATAAAATGTAAACAATGATTTTTCCAAAACACAGGCACGCCACAGATTTTGACCTCTGAAATTGTTGCAATTGTTAAGAACACAAATGTGATTCGCACACCAGGAATGTATAAAGTGCACACATAAGCCTACTCAATCTAGAACACCTCGTTGCATCAAGACAATTAGGAAACCCTATCAAAATCGCGTGTCTTTCTCTTCAGGAGGTAAATTTACACTACTAGTGTTAGCAAACCACTGCTTAAAGAAACAATCAACTGGAAGATATGATTCATGCCTAATACTAGTCAAAGGAAAGAAGCAAAATGTTAGAAGACCACTGTAGGGCATTTTTAAGTTTTCTAATAATTTAAATGTTGGAAACTGGTTGTAATGGACAAGATTTGAATTGCTAATAAGACCTCGATGTTATATCCTTGTCTGTTGTTACTTGCGGGGAAAATATGTGCTGACGACTACATGATTTGTGTGTTTACATTTAATATCAATGGCGTATAATTTTAGGAATAGAACAAACTAATGCTGTGCTATTAGTACTAGAGAGGCCAATAGCAGATTGTGAATCCAATACTGTTGCAACATCTATAAAGAAAACCGTATCTGTCAATTGCAACAGCAATCTTACTATCATGGAATCTAGGAACATAACTAGGGAAGTTATGATGAGCAAGTTAGTAAGACATGCAGTTGGTGGGTATCACCTATGTATTCTTCCACCGGATATAATTGGAAACCTAAGTCTCAAAAAGGATATGTTAACCTCCAAACGTTAGTATGTCTCTAGGAAATGCCATCTTTAGAAGGAATGTATATTTTGGATCATAAGACTCGTAGGTGTTCCTCTGTGTCCAATACTCCATGTCTTCAATTCTTTTGCTGCTCGTCGAAGATAGTTCTTATTCATGCGTAGACTCTGGTATGTGCTCAAAGCTCAATGACGAAAATCTCAAACTCTAACTAATTTGTTGAGATATTCCTGGGAAACGGTTCAAGTTTGGAAATATGATCAAATTGCACCAATTCCTTGGCAATGGAGATCTGGTTTAATGGAAACGATTACTATCAAAAGGGTTATTACATCGAAGGGCCGAATCTTAATTTTTTCTCTGTTGGTCAATTCTGTGATGCGGATTTGGAAGTTACTTTCGGATGTATACCGGTTACATCGTGATTTAAGGGAAAACTGATTTTCTCAAAGGTATTCTGTGGACAGAATTTTGGTTCCATTACTTTTCTATAGGACTCAAACAATCCTAATCCAATTTGCTTAAAGGATAAGCAAACTTCGGCTCAAAGCATGGTTATTGGCATCGTTCGTCTATTCTCATTTAAACTTCGATCAACATCAACTTGTTTTCAAGGAATAAATATTGTGAATGGCCTTCCAAAGCTTAAAATTCGTCCAAAGATCATCTGTGTTCTTCTTTTAGCTGGGGAAAGCAAAAAAGGAAAGTCTTTTCAACTAAGCTACAACGGAGCTTTCATAAGACGGTTACAATTTCTACACATGGACTTTTGTGGTTCCAATGCGGGTAGAAGCATTAATGGAAAGAAGTATGTTCTGTAATTGTTGTGACTACTCCGATATACTGGGCTCACTTCTTTAAGGTCAAAGATTGATACATCACCTGGAGTTCTATTGTTTTCCTCAACCACTTGGTCCAAGTGGAATTCATGCTCAAGTTTTAACATGTTAACTACCACCATTCTGCTACATTTCAACCTCTACTTCACGATCACTATTCTCAACAGGTTCCTCAACAAAACAAAGTGTTTTGTCAACCTTGATCTCATCCAATGGCACATGCAAACTAGCATCCGTCAAACACTTCTTTAGGTTTGACACGTGAAATGTGTCATGTACACCACTCAATTCCTCAGGTAATCTCAGCCGATAGACTACAGGACCAATCCTTTCAAGGATCACACCTCGGTACTAACCTTCCTTTCTTTCCAAAATGAACTACACCTTTCCAAGGTGACATTTTTAGCATAACCCGATCTCCTACCTCAAACTCTAATGGTTTGCGTCTATTATCAGCATAGCTCTTTTGACGGTCTCTTACCGCTTTGAGCTTTTCTTTTATCAATACTACCTTATTTGTCGTATCTAGTACTAACTCAGGCCCAGTCAAACTACTCTCTCCAATCTCTGCCCATAAAACAGGCGACCTACACTTCCTTTCATACAATGCTTCAAACGGAGCACACAGAATACTTAATTGATAACTACTACCAAAATCGATAACACATGCCCTCATTATATCCTCTAAAGTATAAATCATACGTTCACTTTGTCCATCCGCTTGAGGATGCTAAGCAGTACTCAAATCTAATCGCGTCACTAACACTTTCTACAGCGTCTGCCAAAACCACGAAGTAAATCATCAATCTAAATCTGAGTTGATCGTCACCAGAATTCCATTCCTTGCTATTATCTCATCAATATAAATCCTTGCCAACTTCACATCTTGAAATATCTTGTATAGCTAGAAAATGAGCTACTTGGTAAGTCTATCGACCATCATCCAAATCACATCATACTCACTGCTTTGACCTTGGAATATTTCTGATAAAATCCATGGTGATTCTATCTCATTTTTACTCAAGTATCTCAGGTTGTTGCAGCAAGCCAAAAGTCTTTGACATTGCAGCCTTCACCTCTTAAACAAATCCGACAATTGCTAACATAGGTAGCTATATCCTTTTCTACACGTGGCTACCAATACATGTCTCCAAGGTTATAGTACGTCTTATCCGCTCCCGGATGTACCAAGTACCTTGATGCATGGGCCTCATCCATTACACTTCCTACCAATAGAACCCAAATTCGATCCATAAAGTACAAACTCTCGTCTCCTTTTCTTTCCAATTCCCCCTCCTTGCGTTGATACACCGGTTATGTAGCAAATCTGCGAGTATGTTCTCTTGCTGAACCCTCACATTGGGCTGCCAGTAATCATTCTTCTTACCCGTCTAGGATTTCACTCATCGCCTTCTAACTCAACGCACACCTAAAAAAAACTACATTCGCTTTATCGTGGTTCACAGCAAATCATTCTTTAAAGTCTGAAAAGCCTCTTCTTGTTCTACGCCCCACTCATACTTCTGATTCCTCTCAGTTAGGGAAGTAAGGGGGTTCAACAATCTTAAAAAAAATTGCGATGAACGTCGGTAGTAACCCGCCAATCCTAAGAATAATCATCCAATTCCTCACTGCCTCACTCTTACTCGGGTCCACGTGAATACATTATGGTTGACCACGTGACCAAGAAAATGCACTTCTTCCAACTAAACTCACTACTAGAAAACGTTAGCGTACAACATCTCCTTCCTAATGACGCCAACACTAACTTCAAATGAACTATATGTTCCCCATCGACTTTGAGTTTAGCCAGAATGTCATCAATGAATACGATGACACACCTAGCTAAGTACTTTTGCAAACCGTTCATTAAGTCCATAAAACTGTTGGTGCATTGGTTAACCCAAAAGGCATAACCGTAGACACAAAAGTGTATGTACTCGTTCGAAATGCGTCTTGGAAAGGCATCCCTCATGCACTCATGCTAATGATAACCGTTACCAAAAATCTATCTTAAGAAAGGACATCTCCCTCGTAACTAATCAAACAAGTCATCAATCCTAGGGAGTGGTGATATGTGTAAAATACACATACCATTATATACCTAAAATAGCCCATTAACCAAATCTGACCAAAAATGGCAAAAAATATTCTGTGTATTTTAGTTTAGTGAGTGCAGGTAGAGGATAATATCAAAAAATCACAAGAAAATAGTCAAAAACGGGCAAGTATGGACATGAGAACGGAAGAGTGAACAAAAGCCGAAAGCAAGCCAAGAAAAAGTCAACCCTCAGTCAAACATGGTCAACCAAAGTCAACCACAAAAAGACAAAACTCCCAAATATTCCAAATTAGTCCCTCAACTTTCCAAAAGTTTTCACTAATGGTCCTTGAACTCTTATTGCCTTAAACCTTTAATGGCCCTTAAAACCCTAAGAAAACCCTTATTTGAATGAATAAAAAGCCCAAAGCCCATCCATAAGCCTAAATTCCAGTCCATAACCGTTCCAATAAACCACAGGGACCAACTTGCAATTTCTCAAACACATTTTTACACTACAATTAAGATAAACAAAAGAAGGGCTAGTTTTTGCAATTGAGCCAAAGATTCAAACTGACTTTTACCCTTTTTACATTTAAAAAAGGCACCAGGTGTTGCACTATCACCCTTCCGTCCCAGCATTATCCTAGGTTAAATCAAGGGGTAAATCTCAATTAAGGGTTTAATTGGTCAATTCAAGAGCTCTACAACACAATAGCAGGGAGAAATTAGTCAAATCATAGGCTCTTATTAGCTCACTCTCAAGGGGATGACACATCAGAGCAAGGAAAGCACACAAGGATTGATAAATTACTCTTGGATCACTCAGTAAACAAGCACAAATGAGTCTCAAACGGATTGCCACACTGGCAATCCATGTGAGCTCATAAGTGATCCAACGGCTCATGATCAACACCCAATGATTGATTGATTTGATGGCTGAGATGAAGAGGAGCGTGCAGGAGCTCAAGGCCTAGAAGGTTCTCTCAATGGCTATAAATAGTGCCCTCACCTCACACACAAAGGGATCCTTTTTCTTTTCTAGCTTTTTAGCTTATGAGCCCTTTAAATTTCAAGCTATATGTAATTTCATTTAAGTTCAGATGTAATTCTTCTTTATAAATGGTAATCAAAGATTTTTCTGTCAATGAAATTTTAGTATTTTACTTTTAATCTATCTTATCTCGTTTTAATCATAAGCTCTCAATAAGCCAAATTGTTTTCAAATGCTACTCATAAGCTCATATAAGCTATTATTCAGCTCTTTCAGTCTCTAAGCTGAAATTGAGCTCAAAATTGGTCTTAATCATACTTAAACTCTGTAAAACTAGCCTAAGTACCTATTACCTTTGCTAATTTGGGTTTAAAAGTTTGGGAAGGAGATATAGAAATGGAAGGAAACTCAAGGTCTTTACTCCCTAGCTATTAAAAGCTAGGAGAGCTTGTAGCAAAGCTCTAAGAGCAATTAAGCCTTGTTCAGCTAGGCCTCTTGTAAGTTTCTTTCTATTTCATTTTGTCCTTAAATTTTAGTTCAATTGCTTAAGAAATAGCTTATTAGTTTAAGGTTTGCTTATTTGCTAAATGTGATTGCTTATCAGTGCTTATTTACATTATATCTAGCTTATTGAGTGTTTTATATTATCTGTTTTAGCTTATTATGTCATAGATCTTAGTTTTCATATCTGTCATAAAAATCTATAAAAAAAACAAAAATAATAGTGTAATCTCTTAGATCTTCATTCTAGCTTAATTTAGTAGTTAGATTATGTCATTTAAGTAGTTTATAGAGCTGTTAATCATCTGGTGTTAGGGATTCAATTAGTTAATTTCATTTCAAAAGTTTTTTCAAATCTGTCAAGGGAATTAAGGGGTGTTTGGCATAGGCTAGTTTGACCACCTAAAGTCAATAGCATTTTGAGTTATTACTTTGAACAGCTGAGATTTCTTAAGTAAGCAAGTTTTAAAAAGGTTTGAACAATTAGTTTGAAGTTTAAATAATTTAGTGCTTAATATCCATGTTTCAGCACCAACACTTTCTTCTTTTTCTAGCTGTTCAAATTAATCCAATGACTCTTATGGTTAGATTGCTTTGTTTCTATGTAGTGTACTCCATTGAGTAAGGTTAGTGCAGAATTAACTTCCCTTAGTTGCCTGCATTTGTCTTTGTGTTATTGCAAATTGCATCAGCAGCACTAAACTCAGTTAGTGCTACTGATTTTGTGTACCTCATTTGAGCTAATTTTTTGTTATTGTAGGAATTATTAAGCCATTTATAAGATATACTTTAAGATTTACATAGATTTAGTTAAGTACATAGCTTATTGTCCATTTTCCACTTATTTATGTAGGTCAAATTTGCTTTTAAAAGTCGCCAAAAAGCCAAAAGGCCAAAAACAGTAGGTTTAAGATTTAGGTTTTAAATTTTGAATTTTAGCTTAAAGTGAGTGATTTTATGATTTGGATTGATTGTCCACAAGTAGCTTAGTTTAGTTTCAAAAGTTTAGGTCCTAAATCAGCTTATGAGTGAATTGAGCTTAATTTTTTTTTTGGTTTTGAACTAGTGTCCTTGTTTCCTAGTATGCCACTTTCATCATCATTTTCAGTTACCTTCTAGTGTTTTAAGCTCTCATTTCTTTTCTCATTTAGCTTAAGTACATCATAAGCTTTCTATAGCTTCTTTTAGTTTTAAGTTTAAGCTTTTTTAAGCTTTTTACAGCTGATTTAGTAAAACCAAAAGCACTTTTTAAAAGTCACCTTATTTTTGGGCTTAATGGACTTAGCTTGTTAACGGGTTGGGCCTTAGGGTAGGATTTGTAACTTTTAGGTTTTATTGTTAGCCCTCCCGTTAGTTAATTAGTTTCCCAGTTAGTCCTTCAAGGTTTGCATTGTTAGTCCTTAGGTTAGTTTGTAGTTAGTTTAATTAATTTTTAATTAGTAATTAGGTTTTAGTTTTTAATTAGTCTAATTAAAGTTTATTAAAAAGAGAAAAATTGGGGCTTTTATTTTTAGTAAATTTCTGCACATTTTCCTTACTTAGTATAATTTTTATAAAATTTCTAGGATTTTATTTTTAATAGTTTTATTATTTTAAGCTTTTAATTAGTTTAAATCTTAGAAAATTTCATATCTTAAAATCTAAAAAGCAAAAAATAGTGATTCTTTTTTCTAAAATTTTCCTTTTCTTTGTTTTATCTAGGAAAAATATAAATTCAATTTATTTTCTATTTTTCTAGGATTTAATTAGAATTAAATAGTTTTTAATTGATAAAAAATTCAAAAATAATCAAAAAAATATTTTTCTTTTTCCAAAAACTTTCTTTTGTCTTATTCTAGGTTTAGAAAATTAGTTTGCATTTTTAGGACTTATTTTTGATTGACTTGCTTATTTGTCGCGTTTTATTTGTTTCCCGTTTTTCCTTTTTAAGTGCTTAATTGTTTTTAATTGTTCAATTTTAATTGTTGCTTTTTATTTAGTAGTGATAGCTTATCAAAAATATCTTTGCTTCATTCAAATCATAATCCGAACTAAAACGTGGTTTCAATTTCACTAGTCGTTGGGGAAACGACCCGGGTGATCATTCTTACCCGGTTTAATATACGTATTATATATTATATTATATATATTTTTTTGAGAGTGAATTTTATCAAGGGTAACTTGGTCATTTTCTTAATTGCTCTTTGGAATATTATTATATTTTATATTGTATTTTACACGTGTATAAAACTGAACTACCATATATACATATATACATATAAGTAAAAACAATATTAACTACGAAGTAGAAAATGCAAGATTATAGTAATGAGTTAGAACGATCAAAATACAACATGAAGATTTATAAAGGTTCAGTAACGAAGCTCCTTTTTGCCCTACTCCACTCTCCGAGTATCCAACTAAGAAGTTCACTGCACTATGTCAACAAGCTCCCTTCAAGCGAGGAAACCCATACAATCGTCGATTACACCAATTTCCGATAGCAAGCTAAATGTCGAGTTAAAATCTTAGCTAAAACAAATCTACCACGAACACCAACATATAATACCTTCAATTGAGGTATTATCATAAATAAGTTCCGGTGAACTTGAAAAGTTCCCAAATCGAACCAAAGATTTAAAAACTTGCCATTTGTGTCACTTACGAAGTACGGCTCACCTTGAAAAGCAATTTTTGAGAGTTACCGTGAAGTAAGTTGATTATTTGGTTTTAAGTTGTCTTCCGTGTATCCGTTTAAAATAGATTGCTAAAAAAAATTAGTGTAATTTTTGTTTGCTTTTTAATTTCTTTATTTTTAGTGCATGCGCACTCGATCTCAAGCTCGTAATCGAAATCGTCGACAACAACAATTAACAACGGTTATTGTTGAGGAACCCGAGTTTCCAATGGCCGACAATCGTACCATGGCTCAAATGCTACAAGCTCCCATCGAGGGATACGAAGATGCAATTGTTGTTCCACCGATAAATGCAAACAATTTTGAGCTTAAACAACCTTTGATTAATCTTGTGCAAAGTAATAAGTTCACGGGTAGACAAGACCCTCATAATCACCTTCGATTTTTCAACAAAGTCACTTCAACGTTTAGACATCCCGAAGTTCCGAACACTTCGATTAAGCTTTTGCTTTTTCCTTTCTCTCTAGACGGTGAAGCCCGAGATTGGCTAGATAAGGAACCTCCTAGATCAATTCTCACATGGGATGACCTTGTTTTAAAGTTCATAAATCAATTCTTCCCACCTTCGAAAACAACTTACCTTCGGAATGAAATCACTACTTTTTACCAAAAACCAAACGAAACTTTCAACGAAGCATGGGAACGTTTTAAAGGACTTCTTCGTCAATGTCCTCATCATGGTTTCTCGGAATTACATCAACTTGATACGTTTTACAATTCCTTGAATACCAATGATCAAGATGCCTTAGATTCCGCCGCGGGTGGCAATTTTCTAGATAAGATGCCTCGAGAAGGTTTAGCCATAATCGAAAGTAAATCAAAAGTGCGTTACTCAAGAAGTCGTCCAAATGATTCAAGAGCAATTACGAATGCTCCGTCTTCTACTTCTTCACCTTCTAATAATTCTTTCGAGATTCAACAAATGGCCGCCTTACTTGAAGACAAAATGAATATTCGAATGAGCCGTTTAGAGAAAGCGATTAGTGAAAAGAATGCTACGACTCCTGCTACCGTCAAAGCAGTCGAGGAAGTTTGTGTCACATGTGGTTCAAACCATAATTTCAACAATTTTCCGTTAACTAGGAACGATTTTCCCGTTTTTCAAGATAATATTCATCAATTCCAACAAACCGCCGCCATTGCCAATTTTGTTCAAAGGAATCCTCCTAATTTGGCAAACCAAATGAGACCACCGGGTTTCAATCAACCAAATGTTCAAAGCAACCAAGGAAACCAAAGCCGATATCAAGGAAACAATTTCAATTCGAATCAAAACCGTGGAGGAAATTTCAACCAAAACCGCCAAAACAATCAAGGAGCCGTTTATCAAGCCCCACCATACCAACCACCAACAAATCAACCTTTGGTTAATCAAGCTTTACTTACCGTTTCACAAATTCAAGGTGCGTCTAAAACGGATTTTGAAAGTTATGCTAAGGCTAATGATGCGAACATGAATAACTTGCAAATGAAGTTGGATAATTTTCAAAGAAACCAAAATGATTTTCAAAGAGTTTACAATGATTCTCAAAAGAAGCAAGATGATTTTCAAAAGATGATGCTCAGTTTCATGCAAAGCTATCACACCAACCAAGCTTCAAGTTCAAGTTCGTTACCAAGCAATACCATTCCAAACCCTAGGAACGAAGCCAAGGCAATTACCACATGAAAGTGGTGTCTCATATGATGGACCTCCAATTCCACCATCGGTAGTGGAAAAGGAACCCGAGGTGACAAAGGATACAGAGCTACCTAGCACCGAAGACATCCAACCTCAAGTTGTCCAAGACTTAGGAAAAGACAAAGAACCAATCAAAGAGCCTTCTTTAGCTCAAAAGACCAAGACTAGTTTGCCTTACCCTTCAAGACTTGCAAAAGAGAAAATTCATGAAAAGGATGATATCCTAGCTTCAAAGTTTATGGAAATTTTCCGTAATCTTCACTTTGAGCTAAGTTTCGCGGATGCTCTCATTCATATGCCAAAGTTTGCTCTGATGTTCAAAAAGATGCTTAATAACAAAGACAAGTTAATCGAGTTAACCAAGACACCTTTAAATGAAAATTATAGTGCGGATTATAATTACAAAAAACATTGTCCAAATTGCCATGCGAGCTTATTTTTAACATTTCAAAAAGATATTTACTAGGTTTAATAAAACAAAAAATTTGATGGTTTAAAATTAATGAAAAGATTTTAAAAAAATAACGATTCGTTAAGCTAGGAAGGCAAAAAACGGCGGATCGAATTAGGGTTTTGTAAAACGTAAACGTGTGCGGGGTTTATGTTCAAATTCCTTCAATATTCAATTTTAATAGAGGTTATTTTAAAAATTAGTTAAGCATATATGCTAAGATAGATTATAAAAAACTTTACCCTTTATACGTTTTAGTGTAAAGAAAAACATAAAATTAGGGTTTCGGGTGTACGGTTTGTGGATCAAAATGGGAAAATGAGCATGAATTGAGTTATGAAACTTTAACTAGAGAGTTTATTTAGGACATATGGCATATAAGAAGTGTTGGTAGCAGAAGTAGAAAACAATCCATATACCTGGGTTTGAGCTTCAAGGAGCAAAAATGGTGGAAATGGGTCGTTTCAAGTAGTATTTCAACTCGTACGCCTTGTATTTGGTTCCCGGGGCTTCAAATCTTCAAAGCTTTGCTTGAATGATCTTCTTAGATGATCCTAGGATCATATGGAGCAGAGAATGTTTGCTCAATTGGGTTATAGAAAGAAGAAGTGGGGGATGAGAATGAATGAAGTATGGAAGGTCCTATTTATAGTCAAATGGAGGCAAGGGGGTTAAGGAACTTCTATGATCTGATCAAGACATGTGTATGAGGGGGGCATAATATGAGTTTTGAGGCTATATGAAAGGGAGTTGTGGAGGTCTAGGAAGCTAGAATGATGGTGTGGACACCATATATGGTTGCCGCGGCTGTTGTGGTTAAAAAGAGACTCATGTGGCTTTGATTTTGACCATGGAAAGGATTGAGCATATGGGTAAGATGATTGGGGGCACATGGAAGTGATTCATGGAGGTGCTTACACATGGGAAGAGTTTTAAATGGGTAAAAATGAGCCAAGACCAGTCGCGGGTCTGTTTCGGTTATATAGGGCTCAAATTTAAGTTTTTTTAGCTTATGTTTCGCAAGCATTGATCAAAGGGTGATTAATACATGTCCTTAAGGTCTGTATGATGAAGTATTAATGAAAGTTAGCAAGTGGTTTGAGTTAAAATGGGTCGAAATTGAGTAAATAAGGTCGCGGGTTCTCATAGGGTGCGATTAGGGTTTCTTTGGCTTTCTTTGGCTTATAGATCATGTACATTTGATTCAAAATGATAGAATACTAATCTAAGGCAGTATATAATGGATTACTAATGAGATTTGATTAGTGGTTTGAACTAGAATGGGTAGAAATGGAAAGAATAAGCCTTGGATTGAATTCAGCTTTGCATTTGAGTCCTTTTGTTTCATTCTTTTATTCACTTTGTCTCATCAAATCTATAATTCCCAACATACTCCTTATAAGCTTATGTACGGAAAGGCTTGTCATTTCCTATTGAGCTTGAACATAAGGCATATTGGGCCTTGAAGCACTGCAATTTCGACCTTAAGACCGCGGGGCATCACCGGAAAGTTCAAATGAATGAACTTAATGAACTTCATGATCAAGCTTACGAGAACTCTTTAATTTACAAAGAGAAAATGAATAAGATTCATGACTTCAAAATTAAGAACCGCGTTTTTAACGTTGGTGATCGAGTCCTTCTCTTCAATTCTCGATTAAAGATTTTCTCGGGCAAGCTTAAGACCCGCTGGATCGGACCGTTCATCGTCACCCAAGTTTTCCCTTATGGTACCGTTGAGTTATCTTCAACCAACGGACCTAACTTCAAAGTGAACGGTCATAGACTCAAACATTACTTTGGAGGAGACATACCACCTATGGTTGTCTCGAATCTCCAAACCTTCCTCATGGACAATTAAATTCGGGGCCGAGTCAAGCCCGTGACTCGGTTAACAAAAACAAAGCGCTTCTCGGGAGTCAACCCGTGTTTCTGTCTTCTTTTTATTTTCTAATAAGTGTGACGTGAGGAGGCCCGCCTCTTCCAATCTCGTGTTTTTGTTGTCTGTGATGATTGGCAGGATTCCCCAGATTATGAAGACTCTCGTGCTCGTGGTTTTGTCCAACGCTCACTCGATCTTCAACCCTTTGCATGCTTATTTTGGGAATCCTATATCCTTGATCTTATTGACTAACATTTAATGTTTGGCATAATTAATAAACGGCTTTAGATTTACGTGAGATTCCTTTTTATATTAGGAATATACTTTGAAATTAGTATAAGGGGGTTGGCAACCCCCACATTGAGGACAATGTATCGTTCTAGTATGAGGGGAGAATCTATCGATTTGATCCCACTTGCATTTGTCTGTCTTTCACGTAACCACGTTTTACCAAGAAAATACAAAAAAATGTAATTTTAGGCCAAAATTTAAAAATTTTGCAAAAATAAAATAAGTGTTTATCACAAATGTTGACTTTCCGCTGGTGAGAATAAGAATAATTTTTTACTTGACCGAACATGTTGAGCTCTAGCTTACTCTCTTAACCTTTATAAATGTATAAGCTTTTGCTAGTCTTTTATACAAAAAGCTTTAAAATGTAAATTCTAGCTCAAAAGGCCAGATTTTGCAAGTTTCCATAAATGACTTTAAATATGCAAAGCTTTATTTTATTTGGCTAAGCATTCGCAGATCTTTTTATTAAAAATTTTAAATTTGCGAAGAACGAAAAATGATAGAGTTAAATATAAGTTGGAATGTTAAGCAAGGATTAGTTGGAAATCTTAAAAGCTCATAAGTGTAATTTGTGGCTTTTTCTCTCAGTAGCTTCTAAAATGACTAATAATACGTGCTCTTTTTAAAAGACAAGTTAGAGTTTTATCACTCTTAAAAGTTCGTTAAGATCAACATTTTTAGAGTACAAAGCTTTATCGATGAATTGATAAATAAGAGTTTTTGGTCAAAAATATGTTTTAATTTTCTAAAAAGAAATTTTCCCTGTATAGGGTGTAAATATAAATGTTGCAAAAAAAATATGAAAAAAATTGAAAATGAAAATGATGTGAAAAATATAATAATGTTGTTAGTATAAGTTGCTTAATAAATAAAGGAAAAATGTCTTTTTTTAAAATTTAAACATTCTTTTGAAATTAAACTTGTTAATCCCTACAAAATTTTAAAATCGGACATTTGTTAATTCTGATCAGTATTCTCTGTAGGGTGTCAAAAGCCTGGGCACTTGACCGATGAGGTCGGGAGGTTCCGAGAAGAAAGTCACTCTAAAGGAATTAACTTACCTACAATGTCTTAATTTTGAAGGAATTAGCTTGCTTTGAGTTATAAACTTACTAAGTTTTACGGAAATTTTTTAGTAAAGGGTTCAAAAGTTGGAGAGTCTTGAAAAATTATTCTCTGAGGGGTGTCAAAAGCCCGGTCACTTAGCCGACGAGTTTGGGATGTGCCGAGAAGAAATGTTGCTACATAGGACAATCTCACCCTTGAATTCATATAACTAAAAGTGGAACGTGAAACTTGGAAATGTTATAACTATCTAAAAACGTGGGTTAGATGGTCAAAATTCAAACGGAGCACACACACCTTAATATATAATAACTGTCGGGGGGGGGACAAGTTTTACACAAATTGCAAATATGAGTAGCGTTAGCATCCCAACTTGTAATTAACAATGATTTCGTTTTTCAGCTTAGTTTGAGAATAAGTGAAAAATCAAGGACGATGAATTTATCCTTCTAGGGCACCTAAGGATTGAGGTGTTTCTTATTTAGTGATCCTAAAAGTTATGATCAATAATGAAAGTCAAGCATGTTGTATGTAATGAAAAAAATAGAAAAAAAAATGTGTGCAAGAAAGAAAATGGTAAACGGGGAGTGTTTAAAAAACTAGTAATTTCTTAATCTCTTTAAATTTTACACTTTGCTACTTTTCAAGGTATTTAATTTAAGGGGGTTGAAATTTTTGGTTTTCTAAACTTGGATTTATTCATTACGTGAGGACACATCAATATTTTAGTATGAGGGGATTTGGTATGTGCTTAAATACACATACCTTTTTCTAAATAAAACAAGCTTAAATGACCAAAAACGGACATAAAATGCCAAATATATGCTTGTTTTATGTATTTACTGTGCAGGTAACGGATATTCACAAAAAGACAAAAACAAGGCTAAAACCGGACAAAACCAAGCACGGGATTAGAAAGAGCGTGGAATACCGAAGCCAAAGACGTGTGCATCTTGGTGGGCTAACCCAACCCAAGTTAATGGGCTAAGTCAGCCTGTTAAACTTTTAAACAAAAGCCATAAACAATAAAAAGCCCAAAACTAAAAAAATCCTTATAACCGGCCCAACAACCCACAAATCATAACTCCATTACACCACAGGTCCCTGAACTTTACACCGTTAGTCCTTAGGGACTAACACTGTCAGTCCCTACACCTAACGCTCGTTATCCCCAATTTAAAAAAAACAATAAAATAAGGCAAAAATGGCGGGAAGGCCCAAAACGAGGCAAAACCCACTCCTTTAATGGTGTGTATGCCTTCAACGCACGCCCTCACCATTTCTGACACACGCCCAGGCCACGTGGCACAATCAAGCTCTCCTATTGGACGAAATGGCTAGTCAAAGAGATAAGGACAAAGTTGAAAGGCGGTTTAATGGTGATTGGCTATGATTAGAGCCATCCATAAACAAAAAATAGAATGATTGGAAGCATTGAAGCCCTTAGCTGTCTTTCCTCACAAAGAGCACTTCACAAACCCTATAAATAGGGAAGATGATTTCACAGTTAGGACATCTAGTTTTGGAGAGTAGTTATGCTTATTTATGCTTATTAAATGCTAAAATTGCTTATTCTGTTCTTTTGAATGCTTTTCATATTCATGTTATGATTTTCATGTCCTTTGGATTGATGTTCATTTAAACTGCTTGTTTTTATTCTAAACTGCTTATTTCAAATGTGCTTATTCTTATGCTTAAGTCTTTGATATTATTGCTTATTTGTCCTTTAGTATGCTTATGCTTAATCTGTTTCTACTTTTTAAAACCTTTTATAAGTCTCAATTTAAAAAAAAGGTAAAATCCATTTTTCAATCTAAATTCTAGGTGTGTTTAAGTTTAATTTAAGGTCCGAGTTTGATAATATAAGCTTGTGAGACATCAAGCTTAATCTGTTTTAGCTTTTCAAGGTTTCAAAACATCTTTTAGATAGTTTTTATAGGGCTTAAGTTAGCTTGTTTGTCCTTTAGAAAAACCAAAAAAAAGTCAGCATGTACTGACTTATCTGTCAGTTTTCAATGGTCCTTTTCTAGCTTATTAATAATCCTAAGTGTTTAATTTTTGCTTTATCTTATAGCTTATAATAGTAACTTCATCTGTTTTAGAGTTTTAAGGATTAGCTTATTGGTTTAGTAGCTTTAATTCTAGCTAAAAAATGCCCTTTAGGTCTGTTTGGTTAGCAGTTTAGCCAAAAGCTTATTTGAATTTTAAGCTTTCCAGCTTATCAAAAATGCTTATTTTGGTTTTAGATCTGCTTATTAAGTGTATTTCAAGGTGTAGGAACCGATTTAATACTTCCACTTCATAACACA
>BQNB010088575.1:0-27628 GCA_026074375.1 Tanacetum coccineum | reverse complement strand
ACAAAAGTTCCTTTTACAAGTCACTGGTTGCTGCCCTTTTTCATTTGACAAATAAAGTCAAAGTTTGGTCCTTGCAATTTTTTTTTTAAAATCCTTGATTTTTAAGCCAAAAATCAGCAGGTTTAATTGTTTCCTAGCACTTCATAATTTGGAAATAAGTTCACTGACAACCACTCTAGATCTGTTTGGGGTTGGTTGTGGCTAAAAGCCCTTGAGAGCTTATTTTTCATAAGCCCAAAAAGCCCCTAGCCACTGGCTGTTTTTCCCCTGGTGCTGAAACCAATATTCAGCACCTTTTAACTTGCTTATTTTGTATTAAGCCACTAGTTTCTTTTGCTTTTCTTTGTAGCTTATAGGTAGCCCTTTAAGCTCCCAAGATTTTTTAGCTTATTTCCCTTTTTAGCTTAGCTTATTCTAGGATTAAAGTAGCACTTTTTCTGTTTTAAATTAAAACTGCCATTTAGCTTAAATTGTTTATCAGCTTATTTTAGGGCTTAATCTAGGTTCCCTTAGCTTATTTAGGTCTCACTTAGGTTTGTTAGCTTATTCCCTCAGTTGTAGCTTATTTAGTAGCCTTAAGCCCCAAAAAAGCCAAGCAAATAAGCTCATAAGCTTAATAAGTTTCTGTCAGCCCAAAAGCTCACTTTTCCAGCTTATTGTGACCCTTTCAGCTTATGTCCCTTTTATAAACAATGATAAGCATAAGCCCCTTTACAACTTTGATTCTTTAGCTTTTTGATAATAAGCACTTAGGACTTGCTTTGCATAGCGGGGTCCATCTCAGGGACCAATTGTGTAATTTTAACTTTTGTAGTTACCTCTGTTAGTCCCTGTAGTTAGATAGCCTGTTACCCCGTTTGTCCTTTTGTCCTTTCACTGTTAGTCCCTTAGGTTAACATTAGTTAGTTTATTTAATTTAATTAATTTAAATTAGGTTTAGATTTAATTAGTTTAATTACTTTTAATTCAAACAGTAACTTTTAGGGCTTTTTATATTTTTAGATTCCTCAACTTTTTCTTTATTTAATTTGATTTTTTTTAGATTTTTTGTAGTTATATTTTCTGTCTTTTTATATTTAATTAGTTTTAAATAGTTTTTAATCTTAGAAAATTCATAAAAAATACAAAAATTAACAAAAAAATATTTTTCTTTTTTATAAAATTTTCTTTAATCAGTTAGTTTATATTAAAAATATAAAAACTTATGTAGGGTAATTTTTGCTAAAATTTCAGTTCCGGGCCCGTTTACGAGCCCGGCTTTTTCGTTTCTTACCGTTTTGTTCGCTTTTTAACTCCGATTTTGAAATTTTTTACATTTTCTTTTAAGTTAGAATATTTTTAATTTATTTAAATTTTAAAATTAATTTTATGACTTTATTTTTGTAATTTTTAGTTTTAGCTTGCGATTTAATTCCCGGTAGTCTATAATTGCATGTTTAATTTAGTTCATTAGTTTTAATTATTTTAGTTAATTATTTTTAGCCTAATTACGTTCCCCGTAGATTTCTTAGGATTTTCATTACCATTATTTATGTCCCCGTAGTATGTTTAAGATTCCCATTTTCCACTGCTTGTTTCCCGTAGAATAATTTTAGTTTTCTTTAATTAATTTTAGTTTATCTAGTTAAAAATCAAAATCATTCGTTTCTCAATTCAAATCATCAAGTCATTCGTATCGATTTACCATTCCAGCCTCGTTGGGGATTTACGACCCGGGAAAACTCTATACTACTTCTCGGTATCATTGACTCTGCTGCTTTTAGACCATCCTTACTATATATTTGATATTTTATTATATTATATGTATTTTAAGGTATAGTCTGAGCGGATCAATTTTTGGCGCCGTTGCCGGGGAGGCTGTGCTCTCGTTTATCGTTACGTTTGGCCATCTGTTTGAAATGTGAATAATTTTCTTTTATTATAAAAAAAAAAAAAAAAAAAAAAAAAAAATTAAAAAAATATTTTTAATTTATTTTTATTATAATTATAATTTAAAAAAAAAAAAAAAAAAAAAAAAAAAAAATCAAAAATATAAAAACATTGTCCATAATAAAAAAAAGAAATAAAATTCACAAAATTGGTATATACCAAAATATAATATGTTCAAATGAGGTATTATCATAATAAGTTCGGTGACACTTGTTGGTTACCAACTCGAACATAAAGATTTTTAAAAAATTGCTTTTGTGTCTCTATACGACCGTTCGGCTCACCTCGAAAGTTGAACAACTATATAGTGGGTATAAGGAGGGTTGTTCCTAGGAACTACGACCCGAAGGAGAAAATAAGCTTAGCGCTATTCTACTCCTACGATCACCTGTGAGTTTATCTTTTGAGAGCTACGTGAGTTAAGAGATTAATTGGTTTTAAGTTGTACATATTCCTTGTCCGTTAAAATAAATTGTGAATCAATTTTGAAAAACCAAAATAAAAAAAAAATTAAGTGTAAATTTTCCTTATGTACTCCTATTTTGTGCATGCGTCACTCGTTCTATGCCCGTTAGAGTTCGACAACCACAAGTTCGGACAAACTTCTGTTGATATCTTACTCCTGAGAACCTGATAATACTCACCATAGTTACGATGGTGATAATCGTTACCTATGGGCGCAATTGTCGAAGACCCACAGAGGGTTACGAGGATGCGATAGTTATTACGGAAAATCACCGCGATACATTTTTGAGATCAAGCATGGTCTTTAAATCTTGTTTCAAAAACAGCAATTTTTTGGACACGTAAAGGATGACCCTCATGTCACATCCGTTATTTCAACAATGATCACTTCTACGATGAAGATTCCGAACGTACCCTAATTACGTCGTTAAGCTTATGCTTTTCCCGTATTCTCTCGAGGGCAAGGCCGGATTTGGTAGAAAGAACCCCTCGCGTCGATTGAAAACATGGGATGATTTGTTTCGAAATTTTATTAACAAATTCTTCCCGCCTCTAAAACGACAAATCTCAGAAATGAAAATCCTCGGGATTTTCAGCAAAATCTTGATGAGACGTTGTTGAGGATTGGGATCGTTCTATGATCTTTTAAGGGGATGCCCTCATCAGGGTTTCAGATTTGCATCACTCGATAATTTCTATAATGCCCTTAACTCAAACGATCAAGATTCCATTTGATACTCAGCTGCGGTGGTAACTTCTTGTCAAAAATGCCTCGAGATTGTTTTAAAATTTATCGAGAGCAGTCTAAGGTACGTCAATCAAGAAACAAAAGCTGTTGTAGCTAAAAGAGTACCAAGCTCTCTCCACCCCAGCTCTTTCATCTGATGTGCTGACTCAAGACATGGTTCGGGCATTAATTCTCGATAGAAAGAACAAACCCCAGCCTTCCGCACCCGTAAAAAGCGGTTGGAACAAAGTTGTGTAACTTGTGGAGGAGGTCTTTCTTATCAAAACTGTACAGCCACTAACAGCATATTGTACCTTGACAATATCCAGAGTATGTGTCCCAGGCCGCTGCGGCCAATTTAACCAAGTATTTCTGGGTTATTCGACCTCGATGGTCTCACATCAAATTCGACCTCCTGGTTTTTCCTCCAGTGGCAGAATCCTCATGCTATAGGCAAAACAATTTCAATCGAGGAAATAATTCAATCAAAACAGAGAAAACAATTCAAACAAGGTCCAGATTTATCGACCTCCGTTCATCAACAGGTAGTTAATCAACCAATAGCTATCATGGTCCTGCTCCTCAGACACACGGTTTATAGTGTCCCTAAAACAGATTTGACACAGATTTGTACAAAGGCCATTGATGCTTATTGTTGAGAAACATGCAAAACCAAGGTCAAATCCTGCAATCCCAATGGCAAATTGACTGACATGCTTTCAAAATTTGTTACTGCTAATACAGATTCTACTTCCCGGTTCTGGAAACTTTTCCTGGTAACACTGTTACCACCCTAAGGAAGACTTAAAGGTGATCACATTACCGAAGTGGTGTCACCATCCGAGGAACCAAAAGCGTTAATCATGACACTGAGGTGAAATAAGGACACGAATGCCTCATGCTAATAACGGAAGCACCGAAGACGTCCAACTCCTGTTGTTCAAATTCAAAACTCGTAATCCAAATACTGAGCCAATGTTACTCCCTATGTTACTCCTGCTCCTAAAGCATCAATTCCATTGCCATCACGACGAAATTGATGAAAGGCGCAAGGAAAAAGCTCACGTCAAATCGAGAAATTTTATGAAATCTTTAGATGATTTAGTTTCGGATAGCTTTCGTTGCTTGATGCCATGCTTATAATTTGCTTATACTTTTAAATAACTTAATTGGAAACATGGGAAAATTAAGCGAATGGTAAGGATCTACTTTAAATGAAAAACTGTTCAGAGGTATCCTCAACAAGTTACCAAAGAAACTTGGAGACCCTGGACGATTTCTGATTCCATGTGAATTTACGGGGATTACTACATGCAACGCATTGGCCGATCTTGGTGCGAGCATTAATCTCATGCCTTATTCTGTATGGAAAAATCTATCTCTTTCTGAATTGACCCCACATGCATGACGCTAGTGACTGGCTTGCCGATCGTTCAATCACGGAACAATCGGTATCGCTGAAGATTGTTCTTTATAAATGTGGGAAAATTCAGTTTCAGCTGACTTCGTAGTTGTTTTTATTGATTTTGAACCAGACCCGAGTCTACTTAATTCTCGGGCGATGTTTATTGAAACAAAGGTCATGCTTTGCTAAGATGTCTATGAAGGCGAGATTACCCTTCGTGTTGGCAAAGAATCCATCACATTAAACTTGGAACAAACTTAAAAATACACAGCTGATTACAACCAATTACGGTCAAAAATCGTCGTCATCGATATGCTTGTGATGAGTATTCTCAAGAGTCTAGGAATTTTCATGTGTGGTAGCGAGTGGCATTCCCAACTCCTATATTTTGAGCCTATTGTTTCAACTGCTTCTCCCAACTCTCACTCCTTTCGGGGACAGTGATTTTTTCATTAATGGAAGATGCAGATTCGTTTCTTGCTCTAGATGATGATCCAACTTCATCTGAAGTTGACCTTACTTACCAGGATCTTGAGGGGGACATCCTGTTCTAGAAAGAAATTTTGAACATTGAACACAACCCCCATCCAAATCATGAACATTATATGCCTGGTGTAGGAAAGAACTCAAACTATGTGAAGCTAAAAAAAACAACGTTGAACCTTCCAAAAGGGAACCTCACGAGGTTGGAAACTAAAGGACCTGCCACACCATCTTGATACGCCTTTTTAGAAGCGACAATAAGTTGCCTGTCATCATTGCTAAAGGACTTAAAAGATGAGGGAAAAGGCAGCCTTCGAAGGTTCTTAAGTCCCCCTTCTTGTTTTTTTTACTTCTTCCCACAAGCGAGCCATCGCTTGGAACAATCTCCGACCTAAAAGGGTGTTTAGCCCGAATTTTGTACTCACAAAATTTTAATGGAAGAGGACTATGACACCATCTGTGCAAAGTCAGAGAAAGGTAAACCAAAAAATTCACGAGTTATCACAAAAGGAGGTTGAAAAAACTCCTTGACGCTGATTGATTTACCCATCTATTGACAGCCCTTGGGTACAGCCCGGTACACTGTGTAACCTAAAAAGGAGGTATGACCTGTCATCACAAATGAAGTGAATGAGCTTGATTTCTTCCCCCTCCCATCCCCCCTCCCCCTCCCCCCACCCCCCCCCCCCCCCCTCCCCCATACTCGATTGCGTCACGCGGATGGCGAGTATGATGGATTACTGAATAATAATGTAAGCCACCCGGTACTGACCACTTCCCTTTACCATTCATGGATCAAATGCTCGAGAGACTAGCAGGAAATGAATATTACTGTTTCCTTGATGGCTTCTCGGGTTACTTTCAGATCCCAATTGACCCGAAAGATCAAGAAAAAACCACATTCACATGCCCATACGGAACTTTTGCCTATCGTCGCATGCCTTTTGGGCTATGCAATGCTCCTGCACGTTCCAAAGATGTATGATGGCAATCTTCCTAAGTTATGATTGGAAAAAAACGATGGAAGTATTCATGAGATGAACCTTTTCGGTCTTTGGGGACTCTTTCTCACGTGCCTAACCCATTTAGAAAAGATGTTGAAACGTGTGAAGGACACCATTTGTCTCTAAACTGGGAAAAGAGCCATTTTTGGTGTAAGGAAGGCATTGGTTCTCGTACATATAAATTTTCTAAGTCGGGATTGAGGTTTGGATAGAGCTAAAGTCGAAGTAATAGCTTAAACTCCCTCATCGACTTCTGTCAAGGTGGTCCGTAGTTTACTTGGGGCACGCCTGCCACTGTTTTTTTACCGGCGATTCATTCAGGGACTTCCTCGAAATTGCCGTCATATGGACTATTTGCTTGAAAAAGCGGACTCCGTTTGTATTTTCTGAAGATGTGTGTCGATTCCTTTAACTCACTCAAAAGTAGATTGACTGAGGCTCCGATCTTAATTGCTCCGCGACTGGGGACTTGCCCTTTGAGACGGATGTGCGATGCTAGCAGAATTCGCTATTGGGGCAGTACTAGGGCAAAGAAAAAAACAAGCATTTCCAACCTATACACTATGCTAGCAAAACTATGAACGAGGCTCAAACTCACTACACTACTACGGAAAAAGAATTACTTGCTGTAGTGTATGCCTTTGAGAAGTTTCGTTCATATCTTGTCATGTCCAAAAGCATAGTGTATACTGATCACTCTGCCATCAAGTATCTTTTTGCCAAGAAGGATGCTAAGGCAAGACTCATGCGGTGGATCTTATTGCTCCAAGAGTTTGATATTGAAATTCGAGACAAAAAAGGAGCTGAGAATCTCGCCGCCGATCATCTGTCCAGACTCGAAAATCCGCATCAAGACAAACTCGAGAACAAAGAAATCAATGAAGCATTTCCTCTCGAGACTCTTGGTTCGATTGCTCTTCAAGATCAAAGTACCCCATGGTTTGCAGATTTTGCAAACTACCATGCGGGGAAATTCGTGATTAAGGGAATGACATCCCAACAAAAAAATAAATTCTTCAAAGATGTCAAACACTATTTCTGGGATGATCCTTTCCTGTTTAAGATCTGTGCTGATCAGGTGATAAGACGTTGTGTTTCTGGGCAAGAAGCTTTAGACATTCTCAAAGCTTGCCACAGTGGACCTACTGGGGGACACTATGGTGCCAATTACACAGCACGAAAAATCTTCGATTCAGGATTCTCAATGGCCCACCATCTAAAAGGGATGACCATGGCTTTGGCAACCGTTGTGACATTGTTCAACGTCAAGGAAAAATACGCAACGTGATGAGATGCCACAAAAACTCATCCAAGTTGCGAAATCTTTGACCATCTGGGGCATGATTTTATGGGCCGTTTCCGTCTTAAAGAGGAAACAAGTAAATACTCGTGGCTGTTGAATATTTGTCAAAATGGGTCGAAGCAAAGCGGCTCCCACAATGATGCCCGAGTTGTTGTAAAGTTTTGAAAACTCTCTTATCTCGATTTGGTGCATACACGAGCTATATAAGTGATCGCGGACTCACTTTTGCAATGGACCAATTTACAAAGGTCATGCTTAAAGTATGGGTAATCTTGTCTGCTCACAACGAGTATCACCTCACAACTATTGGGCAAGTTGAAGGTGGCAATCGTGGTTTAAAGCGTATTCTTAAAGAACCGTAGGTGAGAAAATGTGCCTTATGGTCGGATAAACTAGATGATGCTTTTATGGGCCTTCCGCCAAAGCGTAAAAACACCCATCGGGTGTTACTCTCATATAAGCTTGTGTACGGGAAGGAATGTAATCTACGATCGAGCTAGAGCACAAGCACTACTGGGCTCTCAAGCATACCAATTTTGATATTCAAATGCGGGTGATCAAGGAAAGTTCAACTGAATGAAATAAATGAAATTCGTGATAGGCCTACGAGAACTCTCTGATCTATAAAGAGAAAACCAAAGGGATACTCGATGCTAAGATCCAAAAACCGCGTTTTCATCGTGTGGATCGTGTCCTCCTCTTCAATTCTAGATGAAGATTTTCTCGGGCATGAATCCCGTTGGTCTGGACCATTCACAGGTTGTCCTAGTTTTTCCTTATGGCACCTACGAGCTATCTCAAAACTCGGGCCAACTTTAAAGTGATTGGTCATCGTATCAACATTTACTTTGGCGGGTGAAGTACCAACCGAGGTTGTCCCGATCTCAAAAGTTCCCCCATGGACCAATAATATTCGGGGGACGGGTCAGCGTCGGGACCCTAAAAACAAGCGCTTCGTGGGAGGCAACCATGCGGTGCTTATCCGTAGTATGTAATAAATAAGTGTTTTGTGTCGAGAAGGTTTATATTTCTCATTTACCCATGTTTTGTGTGCTTTGTATTATATGTCCTAGGGTATTCCGGATTGTGAAGGCTCTCGTTTTCTAGTCATTTTTAACTCAGCTTCACACCTCAGGCTTCATTTTGGGAATTCAGTATCAAAATCTTATGACTAAACGTTATATTTTTGGCACACTTCATAAACGGCCTTAGATTTACGTAGGAACCCCTTTGAAACATCGAGGACGATGTTTAGTTCTAGTATGGGGGGGAATCTTCGATTTGATTTTTGCCTGCAGTCGTTGTTATCACGCAATCCCGTTTTACCACCAAATTTTTGCAAAAATACCAAAAAAAAAAAAAAAAAAAAAAAAAAAAAAAAAAATGAAAAAAATGAAAAAATTTAAAAATTTCAAAAATAGAATAAGTGTTTTTGTCTTTTTGGGTAGAGTAAGAATAAATTTTTGACTCGATCGGGCGTGTTGAGCCCTAGCTAGTTCTTTTAGGCCCAAACTTTCACGAATTGCTTGAGATTCTTAAGTGAAGAACGAGAAATGATAGAGTTAAATATAAGTTTATGTGTCAAGCAAGATTCGTCTAAAATCATATCTGGAACTTAACTTGTGTTTTTTTCTCCCGTAAAGCTTCTAATCCGCCTAATTCATAAGTGTTCGATTCAATTCGGCAAGTAATTCGTGTTTTCAGATAAAGTTCAAATTAGTGACTTGATTCTTTAAAAGCAAAAGTTTTGAATAGATGTAATGCCAATTAAAGCATACCTTTGATTATTTGGAGCGAAGTAATAGATGTGTCGTGATATCCCAATCCGTAACCTCGTGGTGGGTTCAAACTAAGACATCTTTACTTCTAGGGACTTGTGTGTCGTTGATATCTCCTTGTAGAAAGGTCTAGGTGAGGGTTCAGAAACTAAGCTCTATCATTTGCCATCATTAGGAAGAATGTGTTGATGTGATTTCCCACTACGCTATGCAAAGGGGTGGGTTTCAATCTAGAAACCGGAACGTTTGGTTGTGATTTTTCCTATTAGGGAGAGAGGGCCTAGGTAGGTGTTCAAACTATGAAACGCATTCCTAGTTAGAAGAACTAAAGTAAAAAAAAAAAAAAAAAAAAAAAAAAAAAAAAAAAAATAAAATAAAAAAATAATAATAATATAATAATAATAATAATTTGAAGTTCTATAAAAAATCAAGTTGCAAAGTCATAATAAATTGTGCTTTGAGTCACGATTCATTTTGTGGACTATGAGAATAAGTTGATTTATGGTTGAGTTATAAAATCTAAGAACAAACACGTAATCAATTATTCCATGTCAGGGAGTTCAAAAAGTTCACAAGTCATAAGTATGAGGCTTTACTACTAAAATTATATCGACAATGATCTCGTTTAATTGCTTGGCTTAAGATAGTGAAAATCGGGACGTGAAATTTCCGTCAGGACATCATAGATCATTCTATGGAACGTTTCTCATCTCTATGTTCCATTGTGAGTTAAATAAGGAAGAAAACCATTCAAACAATCCAAAAAAATTAGAGTAGTCAATTGTAACATATAAAAATAAATGGTGTTATCGGATTTGTCGAAGCTATTGATTCTTTCCTTGACAAACACTTTGCTACTTTTCTAAAGTTATTAGCGGAGGGGGTCAAGACGTCTTAGTTTCGTAAAGCTACTTAATAGGCATTGGTGAGGACACGGGCAATACCTTTGTATGTGAGGGTTTTGGTTGTGCTAAAATACCACATACATTTTAACCTTTAAAAACGAGCTGAAATAACCAAAAAGACTTAAAATTGCATAGATACCGCTTGTTTTGATTATGGTATTGTGGCAGGAACGATAAACCAAAGGAAAAGGCACGAAAAACAAAGCCAAACGACAAACCATGCACGGAATGGACAAAGCTGTGAAGGACAAAGCCAAGCAAGCAAAGACCAGAAAGTCAAAGTCAATGTCTTTTTTATATATACAAAATTAACTGTCAAGAACAGGAGCGTAATTGATAATACTATTGGTTGCATCTATCCACATCTGATGGGCCGTGAAAAGCCCAATTAGTATATTGATGAGATGTGAAGACGAAATGCCCCTCAATCAATGACAACAGCCTCATTTGTGTGCAATTGGACAGCGACTATGAAGACTTTGAAGGCCGGATCTAGCCTTTGACAAAAGCCAATCTCAGCCATTGTACACACAAAACCCACCCAAACCTTATTGGGCCTTAAAAAGCCCAATAACATAAGCCTAAACCTTATTGGGCCCAAACACACCCAGTTGGGCCCAATACAAGCCCAGTACACAAACCCAAGCCCAATACTGGCCCAAAACAATTTTTTATAAAACCTCAGGGACTGAAATTGTCAATTTTGAAAATGTTTTATAAAGGAAAAGTGTTTTAAAAAAAAGAGAAGGACTGAATTTGCAAATTTACAAAATGTTTTTCCCTTTAAAAGGCTAAGGGCCAAAACTGCCATAGTGTTAAACTTGTTTTATCTCTTTTTATAAAACACAAGGGCTGTTTATGCCACTTTCCAAACTCGTGAATAACTAAGAATAAAAGAAAGAAAAGAATGGCAAAGAGATGAAACATGGGGGGTTCTTCTTGTATTTTTGAAACTTTTAAAAACCTGTGAGCCAATAACCGCTCACCCCTCACTCCCTTTCCCGCCAAACTCCTTGAACCCCCCACCATCACGAGTTAACACCCCATCTTTTACCCAACCCTTCTATAACCCAGTCTAAGCAAATCCCACCTCCCACTAACCTGTTAAACCCGCCACGCTGGCAATCCCCCATATAAAAACCCAAAAAAAAATCAATGGCGGGATTGATGGGCTTCTAATAAGAAGCACACTTGCAATCCTAGGGCTAGGATTTGTTGCTGAGGCTTCACACACACAAGAAACACAAAGGAGAGAAGCTGTGGAAGCCTTGGACTTATATAAATACAAGAAAACACAATGCCGAAACAACACACTAGTTTTTTCTTAGCTTATTTTTACTTAAACTTTAATCAACTTGTAATTTCGATTTCCAGCTTTCTTTTCAAATGTATTGTACTGTTTTTAAAATTCTAATTCAAGTTTTTGAGTTGAAGTTGAGTTTCTTGTTATTTTCAATGAAATTCGTCTCTTAAATCCCTTATTAATCTAGCAAATTTGTGTTACCTTGTTTCTTTAATACCCTGCTGTCACTAACTCAGGTCTATCTTATTGTTTTAAGTATAATCAAGTCAAAAGTTTTTTTTATTACTTTAAGGGGTGTTTGGCAAGCTTTAAATTGGGTCAGATTGGGGTGTGTTATGGTACAGCACTAAGACACTTTGACTGAGTGTGTGTGCCTATTTGGACCAGTTTATATCACACAATATAGTATATAAATTAATAGTATTAGTATCCTTAGCTTTTTGTTAGATTTTTGCAAAGAAAATTAAGCTTAAAAGCTTAAGCTGCTTAGACAGCTTAAGCAACACCATCTTTGAGCTCTTTGAAGTCACAAGAGACCCTTTTAAAAGCCATGTTTTCTGTCCCTTTTACTTTGACAAATTAAGTCAAAATTTTGGCTTTGCATTTTTTTTGAAACCTTGTACTTTTGTGGACCCATTATCTGCAGCCTTTTACCAGCCCTAGACCCTCTTGTTTTGAAATAAGCTCATTGTGACCACTCTAATCTGTTTGGGGTTGGTTGTGGATAAAAAGCCAAATTGTGCTTATTTTTCTTTAAGCCCTAAAAAGCCCCTAGACACTCTGGCTGTTTTTCCCCTGCGTGCTGAAAAACCAATATTCAGCACTTTTAACTTGCTTATTTTGTATTAAGCCATAGTTTCTTTTGCTTTTCCTTTGTGCTTATAGGTAGCCCTTTAAGCTACCAAGATTTTTTTGCTTATTTCACTTTTTAGCTTTGTTATTCTAGGGATTAAAGTAGCCACTTTTTTTCGTGTTTAAAAATTAAAACTGCCATTTAGCTTAAATTGTTTATAGCTTTATTTTAGAGATAATTTAGGTTCCCTTAGCTTATTTAGGTTTCACTTAGGTTTTGTTAGCTTATTCCTCAGTTGTAGCTTATTTTGAGCTTCTTAAGCTCAAAGAAAAAGACCAATAAGCTTATAAAGCTTATTGGTTTTTTTTTTTTTTTTTTTTTTTTTTTTATTTTTTTTTTTTTTTATTTTTTTTTTTTTTTTTTTTTTTGTCAGACCAAATAGCTCACTTTTCTCAGTTATTGTGACCCTTTCAGCTTATGTCCCTTTTATAAACAATGATAAGCATAAGCCCCTTTACAACTTTGATTCTTTAGCTTTTTGATAATAAGCACTTAGGACTTGCTTTGCATAGCGGGGTCCATCTCAGGGACCATTTCTGTAATTTTGAAATTTCTAGTTCACATAGTTAGTCCCTGTAGTTAGATAGCCTGTTACCCCGTTTGTCCTTTTGTCCTTTCACTGTTAGTCCCTTAGGTTAACATTAGTTAGTTTATTTTAAAAATTATTATTTATAATATTAGGTTTAGATGTATTAGTTTAATTACTTTTAATTAAATCAGTAACTTTTAGGGCTTTTTATATTTTTAGAATTCCCCAAACTTTTTCTTTATTTAATTTGTTTTTTTAGAATTTTTGTAGGTTATATTTTCTTTCTTTTTATATTTTAATTAGTTTTAATAGTTTTTAATCTTGATAATTCATAAAAATACAAATTTAACAAAAAATATTTTTCTTTTTTATAAATTTTTCTTTATATCGGTTAGTTTTATTAAAAATCTATAAAAAACGTGTGTAGGGTAATTTTGCTTAATTCAGTTTCCGGGGCCCGTTTACGAGCACGGAATTTTAGTTTCTTACCGTTTTGTTCGTTTTGAACTCAGTTTTTGAAACTTGTTTAATTTTCTTTTAAGTTAGAATATTTTGATTTATTAAATTTTAAAAATTAATTTTTAGGACTTTATTTTTATAATTTTTTAGTTTTTAGGCTTGCGATTTATATTCCCGGTTGTCTATAATTGCATGTTTAAATTTAGTTCAGTAGTTTTTATTATTTTAGTTAATTATTTTAGCCTAATAAACCCCTTCCCCGTAGATTTCTGTAGGATTATCTTTACCATTCATTTATGTCCCCGTTGTATGTTTATGATTCCCATTTTCCACTGCTTGTTTCCCGTAGAATAATTTTAGTTTTCTTTAATTAATTTTAGTTTATCTAGTTAAAGATCAAAATCATTCGTTTCTCAATTCAAATCATCAAGTCATTCGTATCGATTTACCATTCCAGCCTCGTTGGGGATTTACGACCCGGGAAAACTCTATACTACTTCTCGGTATCATTGACTCTGCTTTTAGACCATCCTTACTATATATTTGATATTTTATTATATTATATGTATTTTAAGGTATAGTCTGAGCGGACCAGTTAACGTTTATAACAAAACCCTAACTATATGTAACGTTTACATACAATACAAATGTACAAGCTTTTAAGGCATGTGTACAAGTGTACAATGCATAACATTCAAATATATTTTCCCTCCAAAACCAATGTATAACTCATTTAGGCTTAATGTACAACCCAATAATGCATAACATTCAAAATATGCATTTTCCCTCCATTTTCTTTATAAATTTTGTACAACCTTTTAAACACAACTTACAACACTCTAATGCATAACATTTAAACTAGATTTCCTCCCTAACCCTAACCTATACTCGTCCTAAAATCCTAAACCCTAATTTGAAAACCCTAAACAACCTGAAACCCTAAACTAGTTCGAACCAAGCCACAACTAAGCAACCTGTTACCTTGCACCCCAAGTTGAACCTTCTTGTCACCACCTTGGAAAACCGAACCCATACCACCCTTCTAACACCTCTCCAAGCTACATCCTAGCTCTCATTAGTCACTCCTAGCTAACCTTGGCCACCACTCTTCACAACTTGGCCACCACTCTTTAAAACTTGGCCATCACTCTAAGTTTCTACTATTATATACACGCATAATACATGCATACTTGCACAATCATCATTAAACAAAAACCCTACCACAAAATCATGTTCTAGCCAAGCTAAGGAAAGCAAGGATAAGGTCTTTAAGCAATTTTGGAACCAAGGGATAAGAAAAGAAGAGTTCTTGATTCATCTCTAAGCTTTCGGGTTACATTTCATTATTTTCGACCCATATCAAGCCATTTTCGATCCATATCAAATAACCACTATAAGCCTCATATACTTTCTATAAAGTTCTGTCAATATTTAGATCATGTATAAGCTTTGATATAATCATTTGTTCAAGCTAAACTCTTTTGAAAACCCTAATGCCATTCGTTTGGTTTTCCTAAACCAAATGCACCTCTAAAACCATAAAAGCTATTTTCGTAAAACCTATAAGCTAAAAGCCATAAGCTGATCTAATAAGCTATTCTAATAAGCTATTCTATCATTTTTATAAACTTAAAAACAAACCCTAAAAGCCCTAACCCATCGAGTTATTGTTACTAAACCAAACATGCCCATTTTGGATTTTTAAGCTCATAAGCTCTTTTCATAAGCTACAAGCTCGTAAAACTTACTTATTTGAGCTTATAGTAATAAGCTATATGCTGCAAATTAATTTCAAGATTAAAATACAAAGTATATGGATTTTGGACTAGTAATGCAAATTGTATATGCATGAGGGGTATATATTGTAACTTTTGAAATTATTAAACTTTCAATTCCACAAAGATTAGTTATCCCTAAAGATTAAAAAATCACAAAGGCCCTGTTTTGCCAATATTTCTAAGTTAAGGGTTAAATAATGTTTAAATAATAATTTTAATGGGTTAAAAGTGTAAATTAATAATAATACTAAGGGTATATATTTCCTTTTCATATTCTCAAAGTTAAAAAATGTAAAATATTTAATATTAATAATAAAAAAAAATTTAAATTTATAAGAAAATCAATTTTTATTAAAGCCCTAACATATCATTAGTCTTTATCATTCGTCGAATCGAAAACACTATAAAGAATAATTATGTTACTAAAATTAACAAAATTTATCCTCCACAGTCTTTTAAAAAAAAACTTAAAAAGAAAAAATCCTAATCGATTTAAACTATAACGATCACGTAATAGGGAATTTCATGTGAGGGCGTGATTCTCATCTTGGTGATAACCGATATTTTACGAGTTTGCTTGGATTTTACGATTTTAAAAGTGTCCTAAGCTCCTCAAACGTTACTGCATGAACCAGAGGATTAATTGACATAGCTAGACAGTGAATAATATTATTTTTCACAAACTAATAAACCAAAATCATTTACAGTAAACTTTATGAAATAAAGTTTTTGAAACAATCAAACTAGACTTACATATTACCCCCAGGTTTGCGTGACGAGGCAGTTCACTTTCCATACGAATTAAATTTCAAATCAATCAACTACCTACAATGAGATTATAGTCCCACCTTTATCATGTTTTCTAAACCTCGTGGGGGGGGTGGGGGGGATACATGCAATAAACCGAGAATACAAGTATTTTTTCTTTTCCAACGTATGCTATCCTAATATATTAATGCCCAAGTTACCTCGACTAGCAATATCATTTAATTTTAATCATGAACCATTAATCACTTGCGAGTGAACGCGAATATTATGGATAGATCTATTGGGATTGACGAATCCTGTTTGTGTTTACCTATACATGAGGTAATCAAACACACTATATTTGAGAATAATGGGTAACTTTGGCAAATTACCTTTCCAATAAGACATTTTTTCCTCAATAATGTCACTGAGGTAATTTTCTTGTTAATGTGTTGGTGTCATGAGCTTAGGGCAATAATACTATTTTCCATGATAATTGTAATTGTACAATTATTACCACTTATGATGACTTGTATTCAACTATTACATTTCAAACCTATGAATTTCACTCAACCTTTATGTTGACCTTTTTAACATGTTTATCTCAGGTAATTGAACAACCTATGGCACGGAGTGGCATTGGACTTGAGGACGTCCAAACTTGTTATCATTCAAACTCTATGTTTTCATATATATTTTGGGACCTCCTTTTGTAAAACTCTGAAAATATTGAATGATAACTAAATTTTCCAAAACATCTCTTTTGAGTCGTTTTCTATGATTATGACTGTTGATTCATGAAGTAATACCCCAATTTAGCTTCCACTGCTATATGTCAAATAAGGGGGTGTTACAGGTAAGCCAAGTCTTCCCAAATTAACTTAGAAAAGTCGACATTTTCTCTTTTGAACATTCCCTACAATATGTCAATTCTTGACTTCCTTAGCTTGTCATTGCTGGCAGTCTTTCCAAAAAGACACTTGTTGATAATTGCTGCCAATGTCCTCCATGGTTGATGCCTATGATCCACAAACATGTTGGTGTGCTTGTACAGTGGACCTTTGTATCCAAGCTCAATGAGGAAAGCAAATGCAATATCATCATCTGACACATCATTGAAATCTACTCCTTCTACTCTTGAACATATATCAAGGATCATCCTGAAGACCTTAGCATTGACAATAAACTTCTTGTTGGCTAGAAGAAATTCATAAGAATTAGTGCCTTGAATCTTCTTGATGGTGTGCCAGAATTGCTGCATAAAGATTTTAGGGATGTGTGCAGAGATTGTGAAAGCCTTGAAGCACGTGAAATTCTTGATAATATCAATGCAGACTTGAAATGTTTCTTCTTTCTAAGGGATACTGGTTTCCATCCTGATATTAGTAGAGCTAATCTTCTCTTTTAGATAATGAAACCCACTTTTCATCACGAGCAACAATTTGTTGTTTTTCTTGAGGATTCATGTTTCTGATTAAGAATTAACCAACACAGTTTTTATATATAACAGATATATTTTACTGATTTAGTCTGGTTATCCTTGATGATATGATTGATCTATGATTAGGTTTTATGCAAACATGACAGAATTACTACACTCTATGAAGCAGTCTGATAGCTTATCAAATCACATACATAAACACACGAATTAACTAGCAATTGTAGAGAGAGAGAGAAGTTTAGAGAAAGAAATAACAAAAAGAAATGGCTACACATTAAGATAAGAAAAATGAGCAACACCCTCTCCACATAAGGAGAGGGCTTTATATAGTAATGTACTTAGGCCGACCTTGGGTTTAAGTGGGCTTCCAAGGTCGGGCTTGATATCTAATGGGCTTAAAGCCCGTAACTAGGCCCAATTAGCATTATAGAATTCTCGAGAGCATATACTAGACTAATACAAGGTTCGGGAGTCTTAATGACTATCACTTCACATAATACTAGGTCTAACAATCTCCCCCTAAGGGATGGTTATTGCATAAATTTATCTCTATGGATCATGAGCTTTTGAGGAAGTGTTTGTACATCAGAGATTGCGGAACTTCATGAGTAATCTTGATGATGATGTTCTTTTGAGGAAGTGTTTGTACATCAGAGATTGCGAAAGACTTAAAAACATGTACTTGACCTTTCATCATGAATTTATCTCTATGGATCATGAGCATGAGGTCTTGAATCTTGACTCAGTTGGAATGAGGTTGTAACGTCGTCACTTATACCTGAAAATTAATGTTAGTGATAAACAACAGGTTTGGACGAATATGGCTTTGTCATTTGTCTTAAGTTCGGTTACGTTAACCTCCGGTTCCGTGAGGACCGTTTTACAGTATGACTACTGTACCTGTGATCAGGTAGATTCAACTTAAAATAATCTCCTCGACAGGGTTTCCAGCTCAAAGTGTTGGATCCTCTAACGCGATTGCATTAGATTCACCGTACTTGCTTGTTCTCATTACCGGAGCGTCTCAAAGCAGACAACACGGTAAGAGTGAATCAGTTGGTTACTTTCTGACTGATTGAGTCGTCAATTCATATACTGAACCATTTTCGATATCCAGTTGACACAAGCTTGATTCATATAGAATCTCGCAAGCCACCTACCAAGAGCTTATTTGATGTTGGCTCAAGAAGGATTTCCATCGTTACTGTGAATACTAAAAAGTATCACTCTGATGTTCTAGAAATTATCACATGGATAATGCGTAGGACTCTTTGATACCAAATGTTGTATAACGATGTATGACATTTTGTATGTTGGAATTTGTATCCTAGTGAAATTTTTAATGGATCTCGCTGGCTCTAGACTCTATAAGTGCACATTTGTTATTTGGTAATCAGAGGCTGGAGCAGATTGCCACCTTTTCAATATCAACAATCTCAGAATAAGAAATCCGATATCAACGTGTTGATCTCCGTGATAAATGAAACATAAATCTTTTGAGAGATTTTGAGTGGCTAGGGAGGGTTGTGCATTGCATCACTGGGTCCATGATGTCAGTCTTCAATATCAAAATCATCTTTGTGATTACCGAGAGATTATGTATTGACCCGGTTTCTGCCTAGGGTTGTATGGAGGGCTTCTTTCTTTTCACCCTTTATCCGTACAATTATTTTTCATTCTTCAACCCCTTCAGTGCTTACCGAGACTTCATGACTAGTACCTTATTGGGTTTGTTCCAGTACTAGCTCCATCTCAATCGGCACTATTCCCTTATTCTTACTTTATTGTTTTTTTCAATCATACCTAGGACTTCTACTCTATCTAATAAAGTGTTCCTGGGTAGATCCCTCCGGTTCTGACTGGGTCATGGAACGAATATACCTAACCTTAACCGCCATATAACTCCTTGAGTAACAACAGTTGGTTAGTCTTTGGGGTATTTCCATAACGATCCATAAAACCATTTGATAAAAATCAATCAACGTGTCTGAGAAATCATTTAAGACACATTGAGTGTTTCCTGAGTTACAAAAAAGCTCCCCCTACACATATGCATCATTTTATGAAAGAGTTTTACACATGCGAGGTTTGGGAACGCACTTATAGATTGAAGATCGTATCCATTATTAATCCGTATTGATCACATTTTTATCACTATTCTCCCCCTCAAAAATTGCATATGTGGTGACAATTTTTGAAAATTAGTGAATTAAAACAAGTTAATGTCCGGAATTCACATGAGTCTACCTAAGTCTTGGGAGAACAGGAGTGCATGCAAAATGAAACTTATTATTATACTCCCCCTCGATAAAAGATTAGAGTGAAAACTTAGAGTGGGAGTTTGTTATGCACACAATTTTGAAAGATTTTAAAATATTCTTTTGGAAAATATCTTGAAAAATTGTGCTCAACAGGAAAATGATTTTACATTTATCTCATTTATTATCATTTCCTTGATGCTTCTCTTGAGCATTCACAAACTTTGAATGTTTGTATGACATTTCTCAAGACCGAGAAGATATGAACTTCCCGTTGTTTAGGATAAATGTACATAAATGAATATTTTCCTTTCTTTAGAGACCGAGTCCTAAGCTGACATTTACTTAGAAGTCGTAGAGAAAAATTTGAGGAGACATGTTTTGAATGCATTTGAAACTCTCGCTCGAACTTCATTTATGCACCCGTGTTAATATTAATCAACATTTCTAGGTGCGCAAATGTTATCGATTGTCAAGAGACATGTCGGAGAAGATTATTTTTGGTATTTTGAAAATTTTTGATTTTGTATTTTGCTTTTATAGGTTTTATATTTTTAGATTTTGCTTTTCTGATAAATATATACAAAATTTTGGAATGTTTTAGACACACAAAGAAGATAAAAGGGAATGTGTCTAAAAACATTAAAACTTGGTTTTCAAAAAGCTCCCCCTCAAAAATTTATTCACATATAAAGAATGATTCGAATTTTGAAAGTGACATGAGGAGGGAGTGTTGAACACAGAATTTTGAAAGATTTTGAAAATCCTTTTGAAAAATTCTTGAAAAAATGTGTTCAACTGTTTTGAAAACAAGAAGATTTCTATTCTTTTGAAGGTAAAGCGCACTGAAGCGTACACTCTCCTTTTCTTTAAAATGCAGGGTTCGTACTGAAGTATACGAAAGCCATTGACTTGAGCTAACAAACTTTGAATGTTTGGATACTAGCTCAAGACCGGAAAGATTTCTCTTTTCGTTGTTAAGGATAAACGCACTGACATGTACATTTTCCTTTTTTTAAAGATCGGGTTGCAATTTGACATTTGATTACAAGCCATAGCAGAAAGCTCATCAATTGTCACATTCATTGTCTTGATGAATTTCTTTGTCCTTCGGTTTATACTCAGAAAGCAATGGAATTAGCAGAGTATTAAGCCAATTTTGACAACTTGTCATAGAGAAAGTTGAATTTGGAAACCTTTTGCTGATAGGTTCTTGAAGGTTAGAAGTACATGCATTATCACTTTTAGAGCAGTCAGATTGAGACACAGATTCACTGGTTGTAATTATTTTTCCTTTAAGGTCAAACATTCTTCCAGTTGGTGACCACCTAAGGCAAGATATAGGTGTACTAGGCTTAGGTGAAACAAGTCTTTCTTTGGATCCTACCTTTTTAGGTTTCCTGACTTTTGGCTTATGTTTCTTTTGATTTTCAACAATGGAAACATTTGCATTCTTATTGAGAGCACGAGAATTCATGTCATTCACATAATTGAGCACACAAACATCATGATTAGCAGTAATTAAACATTGCTTACACATAGCACAAACAAATTCAGATTTAGCATTCCAAAGAGCAAGCTTAATGTTTTTACATTCAGATGACATATGTTCTTGATTCGAAGAAGACTGTAAATTCCTATGGTTTTATTTTATTTTCTCATAATTACTCGAGAGGCAACTACTTTTAGACTTAGAAGGGACCTTATCTTTCTTAGGATTGTTACTAGGCTGTGGTCTTCTGGTCCTAGTAGTGCTTTTAACGTCTTTAAGAGAGAAACCATTTGTTTTAGAATTTACATCGTTCTTAATGATGACATGAGGTTGTGAAACAGTAATCGGTTTTGTCCTAACGCTTGCTTTTACATGTTTGTTAGGCACAAAGTTGTCTTTCCTAGAAGTCTTACGGGGATCAATCCTAAACATTCCAAGGGCAATCACATTATCATTTTTCACAACTTTTGATTCATGAGAGGAAGGAAACGAGTTTGAAGTGACTTGATTTGACAAAGTATTCGTCTCACAAACCTTGGGAATAGCCGTAGATGTAGGTAGAGGAGTTACAACATACACTTTGGGTCTAGAAGAAGAAGGTGGTTTTCCCAAGATTGACTGCTTTGCAAACTTAGTATTCGCACTTGTTCCACGGGTGGTGTCCTTTTGTTCAGAAACCTTATCGAATAACTGGGCTCTTAGCTTAGCATTTTCATAAATCGTGTCATGTAATATTGTTTGCAGAGAGTCAATTATTGTTTTGGTTTGAGTCCGTGTCACATTGATAGAGTCAAAAAGGTTCTTATAGACAGCCTTGAGATGACCATTTTCTTTTTCATAATTCCTAATCTGAAACTCCAATTCCACGTTCTCATTTTCAAGTTTCTGAGGCAAAGGATCAAGGGTATCTGATACACATGAAGTATCCTTACTTTTACCCCTGAGATCTCCCAACTGAGCTTGCAACCGTTCGATCTTTTGTTGCATGTCATTATAAGCTTTATCGTATGAAATTTTGTCGTATTTGCATTCTTCGCATTTTTTGTACCAATCATTCCACAGTTTAGCATATTCATTCTCCTTTTTAATGATACAATTTTCAAAACGTTCTTTCGTACGTTCGAGGTCAGTCTGGAGATCAGATGTTTCAACAACAGGTGGATTTAACACAACAGACATAATATCCTGACTGACAACTACTTTCAAGAGACGCTTAATTTCCAATTCCAATGCCTTCTGCTTAACAATAGATTCATCAGCCTCTTTTTCAAGAGATTTGAAGTCTCGAACAAATTTGGCTGCTTATTTCAAAAATTATATTTCAAAATTTTGCACTCTAGCATCAACTTGGTTAATTATAAATTTCATCTTTTACAATTTTGTAAATCTCTTGGTGAACAGAAGACGACCAATTGTGTATTTCTAAAGTCATTTTTTATTTGACAACACGTTGAAGAGTCACAATGGTGCTTTTTACCCCATTTAGAAATTTTCGTGCAACACTTGGTGTAGTATCATCCGAAAACTGTTCATTTGGTATTGAAATTGATTTAGAAACATTGGTCGTTTTAGAAGTATTTGAGAAATGCAACTCTTCACGTGACTTGGCCATTTGAGAAACAAAAACCCCCGAAAGATGATTAATTTTTGTATAATTTGCTGGTTTTATTTCTTTGTTCAATTGTTTTGTTTTTAAGCGACTCTCTTGAGCAAGTTCCAATGTCTCCTCCGAATCATACACAGCAGAAGGATCATGCTTTTCTAATAGAACTTTGCCATTATATAAACTCTGTTGTTTCTGCTAAGCTTGCTTTAGATAAAAAGGATTTTGATAACCCAAAACCATTTTTTGTTCGGTGTGGTAAAACGAGTTTGGCATAGGTGAAAGCATGTGCATCGTTTAAATCGATTGACCCGTTTTGACCAAAATATTATCTATTTCCTTTATCTTATTCTCAAGTTGAATTTGTTTATCAAGAAGCTCGTCTTCACGAATTTTGAAATCAGACTTCAAATTTTTATTTTCTTCAAGAAGAGAAGAAACAGTTGAATTTTCTTTTGAAAGCGTTTTATTTAAATTTGCAATTTCCTCATTCAAAGTCGTTATCGTTTTAGCGGAACTTAAGTGAAGTGCATTTATCTTTTAATAAGACATTGCTCTTGATAAACAGACTTTTGATAACACCTTTCAAGTTTGTCATATTTTTCTTGACTAATTTCAAAATACTTTTCTTGATTTTTATATCTAGCAAGCTCAGTGGTCAAATCAGCATTAGTTTCTCTCAACCTGCGATTGACCGAGTTGACTTTCTCAACTTTAATTGCTAAATTATTATATAATGAATCATATAAAACATGTGTTTCCTCAACAATTACAAGATGTTGTTCTACTATTCCCCCCACTTTGTTCCATACTAGAAACCGCAAAAATGACATTACTATCATTCTGTTGTACTTGGTGTGGTTCAAGAATGGGATCGAGTAGTTTAGTATACTGCTCTTCTTGAGTAAATATATTGAATATATCATTATCATAACAATTTTTAAAATGGTGTACCTCAGCTGATCCGCCTGAGTCATAGATGGGAGCTTTGTCAGTCTGAGTACCCGATGTCGATGCTTGCTGCAAATTATCCTTTAAAGTGCAGTTGGCATTTACTTTCTTAATATCTTCATAAGCACCTGCATCAGCCATGAAATCAAATTCCTCTTGAGTGAGTTGGATCCCTGCTTCTTCCTTTTGAGCAATCTGCATCTGTTTTTGAAGATAAGCAGCATCCCGTTTCCCTGGCTTTATAGTGCAGTTGCTGGCATGATGATCTACTCCTTGACAGTTGTAACACCTTATTTGATTTCCATTAATACCATTACCATTACCCTCAGCCCATGCTGTTACAACATCTCTAATACTATACTGATTTGAAATCCCTGGATCAACACTAATCCCATTCTGATTTCCAACATTCTGTACACCCGGATTTTGAACTGCATTTAGAACAACCTGATTCCTAAAATTCTGCACTGCATTCGGTCTAAACTGGTTCCCAACATTATCTTCAACCATTAGCATCTGTCTGTCTTGATCCATATTCATACCCGGTTATGCAATCTGCATGTTTCTAGGGTTTGATGAACTTCTTTGGTTGTTGTTTGTTGGAGTGGTATCGTTTAGAGTAAATGCCTTAGCCATGAGTGCAAGTGCCATGTCCATTGTAGTTGTGGGATCTGAGATATCTTTGGGATTTTGCATTGGTTGTTGCATGTAGTTCGCATTGAATAATGGTTGTAGGATAAAGTTGTTGTTGGGTTGTGGATGTTATAAGTAGGTAATGAGTGATGATTGATCTGGGTGAAACGATGTCTGAGTGTTTTCCATTAAGGCAAAAGGATCATGTGGGTTTGCATGTCATTGTGCTCTAATAACATTGATGTATTGTTGAGTCGACCTTGCAAGAGTGATGTGAAATGATAATATAGGATCGTTTGAATGACTAGTGATTATGATTTGCTTGATTAAAGTTAAATTGATTTAGTCCTTGGGATAACAAGGGATTTTACAAATCTATGACTAAAACTGGAAAAGTGAGCTTTTATGGGATTTTATGAAGTCAAGAAGAAACCGTGAAATGATGATTGTTTGTAGTAAGAGTTTGTTGTTGTTAAGTTAATTGTCTTTTAAGTCCAAGTTTGAATATGTTAGTCCTTGATTGTTAATGGTCCAAGTTTGTGTGTCACGGAGGTTTGAAAAAGTATTAAGTTTGTCCAAGACTTTTACCAAACCACTGCCAAGAATGATGACCAAACCACTGGCAAGTGTGACAAACCTCTATCAAGAATGTGGCAAACCTCTGCCAAGAATAATGACCAAACCGCTGGCAAGTGTGGCAAACTGCTACCAAATTAGAATGTAACAAACCGCTACTAAGTACAGTTTACTAAACTGCTACGAGAACAATTTGGCAAACCGCTACAAAGAACAATTTGGCAAACCGCTACGAAGAAGAATTTGGCAAACCGCTACGAAGAACAATTTGGCAAACCGCTACGAAGAACAATTCGGCAAACCGCTACGGACTTTCAAAATCGGTAGAGTAACATTTAGATTTGGCTATGATATAAATTCTTCAATTGTACCTGTCCTAAACCGCTACTTAAAATACTGCCAAACCGCTATGACAGCCAAACCGCTACCACTGTATATCAAACCTCTAAGGTTTAAACCAAACCGCTACTTAACAACTTGCCAAACCTCTATGCTAAATGACAAACCACCATGAATATGGCACGATCACAGTAAGGACCACACGGTGTACTCTCTTTGTTCTCTTGCTCCCTTTCAACTAACCAACAAAAAGGAGTACTCTTCTTGTTCTTATCCTCTATTTGGTAAACAAACAACAAACGGTACAAACAATCTCAAACCGCTACTAAGAATTCTTAAACAAAAATAAGCTACAACACATTTGAATAAGCTTGATAACAATCTATTTAACCACATAGTAAGCTTCGTGATAAGCACATTTAGACTCGAAATGTGCCACGAAACATACAAATATCGTCAACTAAGGTTAATAGCCAAAAATCAACATAAAGCAGTTAATAAGACATTTCCAAGTGAGCTTAGAACACATATTCAATTAGAGAGTAACTAATACATATGACAAGTACAAAAATATCAAGTTATGGAATATGACAAATTACTTAAGTGTTACACAAATTTTAAAATTTTTGGGCAAAGTTTCTTTTTGTATTTTGTCATATTTCGCTTGATTTGTGTACCTGTACATGTTTCGCTTCAAACATGTTTCGCTTGGGAAAAATTAGACATATCTCGCTTAGGACAGGCTTACATGTTTTGCTTAGAGTAACCTTTACATGTTTTGCTTGAGATAACCTTTACATGTCTCACTTGGAATGAGAAATACATGTTTTGCTTCATTCAAGCAAACATGTTTCGCTTATTTCAAAGTTACTTAAATCATGTTTTAACCATCTAAATACCTATAATCATATCCAGTAAACATCACAAATGCATCCATAGCAAACCAGAAACATAACCATAAGATTAAACAATATATTGGCATGAAAAAATTATTTTCGAGCACTTCAAAAGAGAAAAATTCCAAGGCAAACGTATTAAGAATCATTTTGAGACAAATACTAGGCATTTAGGAGCCCAACAACAGTTTACATACACATTTTAACCATTAAAACAAGCATACTTATACTACTTCTAAACCAACACACTTAAAAATCTAAGTTTCCAAGTAAACATGATCAAATGAGGCATAACAGAATTCTAATAGCATAAATAGGCTCATTTGAGGTATCTAAACACAAACCCACAACAATTCAAACAAGATATACATGTTTCGCTATATTCGAATCATAAAAATCAATTAATCACTCAAATGGTTAAGACACAATCAAAACTGATTCACCTACGTCTAAGACGCACCCTTACGCACAAAACCCCTTTATTAATTTAACATTATCTTCAACTTTTTGTTTATGAACCCTAATTCATTTTTCATTGATTACAGGTGCAAAAAGGAGTTAAAAGCTAATTCGATTTACCAGGATGATGAGTAAAGAGTTACGAAGGAGTAGATGAGAGTCTTTAGGCTTAAAACCATGTTTGAGTTTTGGAGTTTTAATTGAGCGAAATATGTAGAGAGAGATGTGTGTTTTGTTTTTGTGTAAAAAGAGAACGAACTGTGTTTGTGTATATTAGCCAGTTTATGTTTCATAAATGATAAAAATGGTACTTGTGTTTTCAGTCTTCTTCTATTTTCCTTTTAACTTATTACTAAGCCAAACAAAGTTATAGAAATGACATATCTAGCCCCTTAATTTTATAACTAAGGTTTTAAGTCCACACATTTGCCATTTAGACCCTAAAAGTTAACATCAATAACATATTAAGACCAATTGAGTTACAAATACGTGAACTCCCCTTTAACCAATAATCCATTATTGAAAATCTTTTTCCATTTGCATTCACGATGACATCTTAAAAGATCATTTTTAAAGAAGTTGACTATTTCTCCCCCTCAAATAATGTCCCGTTTTCTATTTAAAGAGCTGTAGACATTGTTTGAGTGATAGAAATTTCTTTAAAAAATCTTTTAGAAATGAGAAACTGATTTGATTAATTATGTTTCTAAAAATCAACACCAATAAAAACAAGATTTCTCTCGTTTACATAAATAAATGCACTGACACGTACACTTATTTGAATATAAAGCACGGGTTGTGTTGCAAAGTAAACACAAGCCTTTGAATGAATATCAAGTAATTCATTCCCGAGAAAATAAATTCCCGTTATGAGGCCAAGTTTTCTTTTTGTTGAAATACTTGCCTTTAAATTTAGGACCGAGTTGTTATCAGAAATAATAGCAAGTCATATGACATGTTTTCTATTCAAACTTTATTTACAGCTTTGTGCCATTGTTAAATGACATTTCTGAAGCCGTAAATATTATCGATTTTAGAAAGCATGTCATGAAAATATATTTTTTGGATTTTTTAATTTTTTAATTTTTATTTGCTTTTTATAAAAATTTTATAAAGTGAAAAATCTTTTTGAGTTTTTATATTTTGCATATATACATATGATACAGGATATGTGACGAGATACCACCATTACTCGTCTTCTTCCTCTGTCAGACTTTTCAGAGTTCTTCATATAACAACCCACAATTTTCATCAATGTAAATATCCATCTATTAAATTAGATGCAATGTACTATCCATCTATTAAAGTATAT
>BQNB010088574.1:0-27628 GCA_026074375.1 Tanacetum coccineum | reverse complement strand
CTTGGTAATTTCCTCGACCTTAGGCTGCAACATCGGTTGTGAGCCGGCAAGATGCAGCAAACTTTTATCAGTCTCGGATTAGTATTACTATGTGCCTTATTTAGAAGACTACAACATCGGTTGTGAGCTGGCAAGAGGCAGTAAACTTTTATTAGCCCACAGTTTTTATTATTATTATTACCTCCACCCTTTAAACGACTGTCACATCGGTATGCGAGCCGACCATGATCCAGAAGTCTTATTTCAGCTTCGGTTTATTTCATAATTATTATTATTATAGCCAAATTTCAAGCCATGTGGTCTTTAAACAACTGTCACATCGGTATGCGAGCCGACCATGGTCTAGGAGTCTATTTCCCCACAACATTGACAAAACCTCAATGTGTACCTTACTTTCACCAGAGGGAATCTCTACGAAGTGATCTAAACTAAGAATCGCAAAAACCAAAAAAACTTTATTTATTCAACAATTATATAACGTTTATTAAGCTGATGAGAGCAAAAAGCCACAATTAACCTTTATGAGCCTTAAAGAAATCCAACTATTCTATGTTTAGCATCAAAACTTATACTCTACTCTATCATCTTTTGTTCTTCACAATTTAAAATTTCTAATAAAGAAACTCGTGAATACTTAGCCTAATAAATCGAACTTCGCATATTTAAAATCAATTATGGGAACTTGCAAAGTCTAGACTTTTTTTATGCAAGACTTGCGTTTTATAGCTCCTTGTATAAAAGATTAGCAAAATTAATCTATTTACAGTTAAGGAGAAAGCTACGATATAAAATCGGTCGGGTCAAAATTTACTTTTCATTCTCACCAACGGAAAGCCTACATTCGTGTCAATTATTTTATTTTTTTTCATCAATTTATTTTTTTTACAATAAACTATATATAAGACTTAAAATTTTAAAATTTTTACGGGAAAACGAGGTACGTGAGAACAACGGGCAAAGGTAGGTAAGATCATATCGAAGATATACTACCCCATACTAAAATTAAACATTGTCCTCAATGTTTCCTAGCCTAAGACTTAAAAACCCCATACTAGAACTCAAAAAGTCGAATGCATAATCCAAGCGTGGAGAAAGTATCACAAAAATCTCAAGCCGTTTATCAAGTATGCTAAAAGATAAATGTTAGTCGATAATAATCTAGGATATCGGATTTCCCCAAACTAATGGCAAGCAAAGGCTAGGAAGCTCGAGTGGACCGGGACAAAACACCGAACACGAGAGTCTTTAGAAAATTTTGGGTCAATCCTACAAAAAATCACAAGTACAAACAACAAGAATCGGAAGAGTACAAGCCTCCTCACATCACAATAGAAATAAGAAAGAAGATAGATGGATAAGCATGGGGTGCCTCCCACGAAGCGCTTGTTTAGGGTCACTAAGCTTGACCCAATCCCCGAATTCATTTGTCCTTGGGGAAGGTTTGGAGATCCGGGACAACCAATTGTGGTACGTCCCCTCCAAAGTAGTGCTTAATTCTATGACCGTTCACCTTGAAGTTTGGCCCGGAGTTTTGGGATAACTCGACGGTGCCATAAGGGTACACATGGGCAATGGTGAACGGTCCGGACCAACGGGATTTTAACTTGCCCGAGAAAATCTTCAATCTAGAGTTAAAGAGGAGGACTTGATCACCGACGTTGAAAACGCGGTTTTTGATCTTTGAGTCATGGATCCTCTTTGTTTTCTCTTTATAGATCAAAGAGTTTTCATAGGCATGATCACGAAGTTCATTTAATTCATTGAGTTGAACTTTACGGTGATCACCCGCGGTCTCAAGGTCAAAGTTTGCATGCTTCAAGGCCCAGTAGGCTTTGTGCTCGAGCTCGATCGGTAGATGACATGCCTTTCCGTACACGAGCTTGTATGGAGTACACCCGATGGGTGTTTTGTAAGCGGTACGGAAGGCCCAAAGTGCGTCATCTAATTTATCCGACCAAGAGGCACGGTTCTCGCCTATGGTCCTTTCAAGAATTCGTTTCAAGCCACGATTGGATACCTCAACTTGCCCACTTGTTTGTGGGTGATACGCGGTGGAGAGACGGTGAGTAACTCCGTATTTAAGCATGACCTTTGCAAACTGGTCATTGCAAAAATGGGTTTTGCGATCACTTATGATAGCACGAGGGGCACCGAATCGGGCGAAGAGAGATTTAAGAAATTTAGAAACAACTCGGGCGTCGTTGGTGGGGAGCGCTTTTGCTTCAACCCATTTTGACAAATAGTCGACAGCCACGAGTATATATTTGTTCCCTCGTGAAGACGGGAACGGCCCCATGAAATCGATGCCCTAAACGTCAAAGATTTCGCAAACTTGGATGGAATTTTGTGGCATTTCATCACGTTGCGAAATTTTTCCTTAACGTTGACAAGTGTCACATCGGGTGACCAAGTCATGGGCATCTCGGTAAATTGTGGGCCAATAAAATCCTGAGTCAAAAACTTTTTTGGCGGTGTAGTTGGCACCGTAATGTCCCCCGGTGGGTCCACTATGGCAAGCTGTGAGGATGTCAACAGCTTCTTGGCCCGCAACACACCGCCGGATCACTTGATCCGCACATATTTTAAACAAATAGGGGTCGTCCCAAAAGTAGTGTTTAACATCCTTGAAAAACTTGTTCTTTTGTTGGGACGACATCCCTTTAACAATGAAATTCCCCGCGTGGTAATTTGCAAAATCGGCAAACCACGGGGTACTTGAGTCACCACGAAAAGTCACCATATTAAGTGTCTCGAGAGGAAACGTTTCATTTATCTCCTTTGGGTCGAGCACATTTTCATAAGGATTTTCTAATCGGGAAAGATGATCGGCCGCGAGATTCTCGGCTCCTTTTGTGTCAATTACTTTGAATTTGAACTCTTGAAGGAGGAGAACCCACCGGAGCAATCTCGCCTTGGAATCTTTTTTAGCAAAGAGATATTTTAGGGCGGAGTGATCCGTATACACAATGCTTTTGTTCAAGATGAGGTAAGACCGGAATTTTTCGAAGGCATACACCACGGCTAACATTTCTTTCTCCGTTGTGGTGTAATGCGATTCCGCCTCGTTCATCGTTTGCTAGCATAGTGTATAGGCCTAAAGTGTTTTTCATGACGTTGCCCCAAGACTGCACCTATGGCAAAGTCTCTTGCATCGCACATAAGCTCAAAGGGTAAGTCCTAGTCGGGGGCAATCAAGATTGGAGCTTCGGTAAGTTTTTTCTTTAACGTTTCAAAAGCTTGAATACATTCATTGGAGAAGATGAACGGAGTATTCTTCTCAAGAAGATGAGTCTTCGGTCGGGAAATTTTTGAAAAATCCTTAATGAACCGTCAGTAGAAACCGGCATGACCGAGAAAATTCCGAACACCCTTGACGGTGGTGGAATGAGGTAATTTAGCAATCATATCGACTTTGGCTTTATCAACCTCAATCCTATTTTAAGAGATCTTATGGCCAAGGATAATGCCTTCCTTAACCATGAAATGACTCTTTTCCCAATTAAGACAAAGATTGGTGTCTTCACACCTTTAAAGCATCTTGTCTACACGAGAAAGACAATTTTCGAATGAATTCCTAAAGACCGAAAAGTCGTCCATGAAGACTTCCATCGTTTTTTCGATCATATCATAAAAGATAGCCATCGTACACCTTTGGAACGTGCCTGGTGCATTACATAAGCCAAAAGGCATGCGACGGTAGGCGAACGTTCCGTAAGGACACGTGAATGTTGTATTTTCTTAATCATGAGGGTCGATGGGAATTTGAAAGTAACCCGAGAAACCATCGAGAAAACAATAGTACTCGTTTCTCGCTAATCTCTCGAGCATTTGATCCATAAACGGTAGTGGAAAGTGGTCTTTATGGGTGACTTCATTTAACTTGCGGTAGTCAATGCATACACGCCATCCCGTAACCAATCGAGTATGAATCAACTCGTTTTCATCATTTTCAACAACGGTGAAGCCACCTTTTTTAGGTACGCAATGCACAAGGCTTACCCAAGGACTATCCAAGATCGGGTAAATTAATCCGACGTCAAGAAGTTTTTCAACCTCCTTTTTGATGACATCGTGGATTTTTGGATTCACCCGTCTTTGGTGTTGAACCGCCGGTTGTAGTCCCTTCCTAAGAATTTGTGAGTATCAAAATTCGGATACTCTCTGATGTCGGGAGTTTTCAAGGATGGCTCGCTTTGTGTGACTTCAAAACCTTTATAAGAGCGGCTTTTTCCTCGACACTCAAGTTCTTTAGCAATTATGACGGGAACTGTCGTCACTCTAAAAATGGTATTCGAGTTGAGAGGTAAAGTCCTTGAGTTCGACCTCGGGAGGTTCATAAATTGGAGATTTATCAGTTTTTGCATCATTAACTTTAGATCTTTTCAATTTCAGGCAAATAATTTCCTTGAGTGGGAGGGGGTAATGATGGATCATCATTGAGAAATGATTCAAGAAGAAGGATGTCCCCCTCCGGGTCATAATAAGAGTCATCAACTTCCGGTGAAGTTGGATCATCTTCGAGAGAGGGAAAGCCGTCGACTTCCTACAGAGAAAATCACTATCCCGAAGGGAGTGTAGATCGGAGAGAGGTATGATCGTCCTTTTCTTGGTTATCCGTTCCTGTACAATACAATTAGCAAAACAAGCGTATCTTTGGCATTTTAAGTCCGTTTTTGGTTATTTTAGCTTGTTTTTAAAGGTAAAAGGTATGTGTAATTAAGCACATACCAAGGAGTATCTCGAAGTTTGGTCAAGATTGAATGTTACGGCTTCTTTTCTAACACGAAGAGTTAATTCTCCTTCGTAAACATCAATCAAAGCACGTCCGGTCTTTAAGAAGGATCTCCCAAGAATTAGGGGTCTCGGGGATCGGCATCAAAGTCTATGACTACAAAGTCGGCCGGGAATTTGAACTTTCCTACTTTTAGGTAGACATCTTCGGCGATACCGATCGGTTGGGTAATCGAACGGTCCGCAAGTTCAAGATTCATACAAGTAGGAGTGAGCTCCGGAAGAGAAAGCTTTTTCCACACGGATAATGGCGTGAGATTTATGCTAGCGCCAAGATCGGCCAAGGATAAGCACTCATCCATTCCGGGAAAATCACATGGTATAAGAAATTTGCCGAGGTCTTTAAGTTTTTCGAGTAACTTGTTGAGGATAACCTCCGAACAATGCTCATTTAAAGGAGTTCTAGCCATTTCACTTAATGTTTCTTTGTTTCCAATTAAGGCTTTAAGAGTCGAGGCAAATTTTGGCATAAGAATCAAAGCATCCATTAATCTAATTTCGAAACTCATATCTTGAAAGATTTTGTAGAATTTCTCAATTTGATCGTTAGCTTTTTCACGGTGCCTTTCATCATTACGTCTCGAAGGATATGTAATTGACGGTTTCAAGTTAGGCATCGGAGCACTAACGGGAGCAACAACGAGCTCAGAATTTGGTACTTGAGGTTGAACTTGGACAACCAGAGGTTGGACGTCTTTGGTACTTCCGTTATTAGTAGGAAGCACCGTGTCCTTTGTCACCTTGGTTTCACGTTCCACTACTTTAGGAGGAGAAGAAGAAGTAGTAGGAATCGTGGGTCCTTGATAAGCAACACCGCTTCGGGTGGTAATACCCTTCAAATCTTCCTTCGGGTTAGTAATGGTATTACTAGGAAGTGTCCCTGAACCCGAAGTAGAAGCGGTATTGGAATTCACAAACTTGGTAAGCATGTCCGTTAAATTGGTCATTTAGTTTTGCAAGTTTTGATTTTGATTTTGCATATTTCTCATAACCGCATCTCCGTTAAATTGGTCCATTTGCTTTTGCAATTTTTATTTTGATTTTGCAAATTTCTCATAACTGCAAAACATTAGGCTTTGACGTAGTTTTGAAATCATACATTTCGACCACATCCTTGTTTTTGCGACCAGTGCATGGCAAGTAGAGCTATGGGGAACCTGGGTTGATTAATCGGGACGATAAATTGGTCGCCACTTAGGTTTGTAATTAGTCCCCCCAGGTTTTTGGTTGTAATGGTTTTGGTTATTTCTTTGGTTTTGTTGAACGGGAGGAAAACCGGGAGGTCGAATTTGATTAGCAAATCGAGGCCTACGGTACACCGTCATATCCATGATTGAAATTAGTTGCGGCGGCTTGAGAGACGTACTCTTGAATATTGTCACGATAAACGTTGCCATCGGTGGCGGGACAATTTTGGTAAGAATGAGCACCACCGCAAGTAACACAACTTTCCTCGACCGCTTTTACGGGAGCGGGAGCTTGGGATTGGTTTTTCTTATCGAGAAGTAAAGCTTTCACCATATCTTTAAGTTCGGCAACATCGGGAGAAATACCAGGGGTAGAAGAGCTCGAACTCACTTTGGCAACAACCGGTTTGTTACGTGAGTTATGAACTTTGAATTTGCTCTCGATAATTCTTAGGCAATCACGAGGAATTTTATCCAAAAAGTTACCACCCGCGGCGGAATTCAACGAATCTTGATCATTAGAGTTCAAAGCATTATAGAAAGTATCGAGTTGATGTAATTCCGAAAATCCATGATGTGGGCATGCCCGAAGAAGATCATTGAATCGGTCCCATGCCTCGTAAAAAGTTTCATCAAATCGTTGTTGAAATCTCGTGATTTCATTTCGAAGATTTGTTGTTTTAGAAGGAGGGAAGAATTTGTTTGGATAGAATTTTCGAAACAAAGATCATCCCTTGTGAGAACCGACGAGGGGGTTTCTTTTTCAAGCCAAATTTGGATCGACGCCCTCGAGGAAAATGGTAAAACCTAACCTATAACCGACGTACTCGGGACGTTCGGGAACTTCATCGTAGAAGTGATCTTGTTGAAATAACGGATGTGAGCATGAGGGTCTTCTTTGTCATGTCCGAAAAATTGTTTGTTTTGAACGAGGGTAAGCAAACCGTGCTTAAGCTCAAAGTTGTCCGCGGTGATCTCGGGAACAACGATGGCATCCTCGTAACCCTCGGTGGGTGCTTCGAGCAATTGAGCCATAGTACGATTATCGGCCATCGTAACTACGGGAGGAGCTTGATTTTCAATAGGTTCCACAAGATTGAATGGTTCAACAAAAGTCGGTGGGACTTGTTGTTGTTGACGGTTAGAATTACGAGATTGAGAACGATGCGCATGCCCTAAAATATAAAAAGAAAATTTATACTAATTTTTTTTTCTTTTTTTTAATATTTTTTTTGGTTTTTTCAACAACGTATTCACAATATATTTTAATAACGGACAATGAGATAAGACACTTAAACCTAATAATCAACTCGCTTCTCGGTAACTCTTCGAAGAGAAAAACGCACAAAGGAGCGGAGGAGTAGGAAAGCGCGAAGCTATTAAAAACCTTCTCCGAGGGACGTATTCCTAGGAACAACACTCCTTAATACCCCTCTTATAGTTTTGTTAACTTTCAAAGTGAACCGTAACCTCGCGAGAGACACAAAAGTAAGTTTTTTTTGATCTTGGTTCGGGAACTTATTAATATAATAACTTCAATTGAATGTATTTAGATATTGATGTGAATTTTTATTTCTTTTTTATGCACAATTTTTTAAATTTTTTTGATTTTTTTATCATTATATATACTAATCAAACAAATGAAAAAATGTTTTTTGTATATTTATTTTATAAGAAATAAGCAAAATAACCTCACAAAACACGAAACTGAAGATCCTTTCAAACCAAATGTGTCAAACGGCTCAACAATCGTAAACAATCCTCCCCGGCAACGACGCCAAAAACTGATTAATCTGAAACTAACCTTTTTATAGATATATAAATATATAAAATATACTTATAAATATATAATATATATAAAATATACTTATAAATATATAATATAAGGGATAAGAATCAAAAATCTCTCAATGTAGTAAACTGAGAGTATGATTCCCGGGTCGTTATCCCCAACGAGGAATGCAATTGAAAGTCGAAAGTCGTTTTGATAAACGATGCTTGAATGAAACAAGATTATGATTGGATTTTTTTTTTCCTTTTTTTTTATTTTAAAAAAAGCTAACGGGAAAATAATGCAAATACTTAAAAACAATTAAGGGAAAACAAATTTTAACTAAAAACGTTAATGGGAATTCAATAAAACGCGACAAATAAGCAAGCATACTAAAATTAAACCCTAAATGATTTTTTAAACTTTTTCTAATCCTATTTGACTATTTGAAAAGAAAACGCTAAGGAAATTCTAAAACAAGAGTGATTAAAGCTTTAAAACGAAGAAAACGAGAACGGTGATCAAATCCCGTTCTTTAAAAAATGAAATTACAAAATATTAACCCTACGAAAGTAAATTTAAATCCTATGCCTAAAATATGATAAAAGAAAATTTTATAAAAAAGAAATGTTTTTTTCTGATTATTTTTCTATTTTTTATGAATTTTTAAAGTTTTAATAATGAAAAATGATTTAAAAATAGAAAATTAATCCTAAAAATTATAAGAAAATTACTAAAAGTGTAAAACAATATGCTTGATCTTATAAAAATTCTAACTAGAAAGAAGCTGAAACAAAAAGCTCTAAAAAGCTAGGAATAAGCTACGGCTTATTATAGAAAATAAAGAATAAAAATGTATTTAAAAGAAATGGGTTAGGCTATCATAACAGATAGCCCTGGTCTAGTGCGATGGTTTGAGTGTGTGTGAAATGGGACGAGTGTGTGTAGAAGGCTAGGTCATGGGTTCGAATCCATGGCCTAGCTTTTTTGCTATTTTTTTATATTTTTAAAAAGTTTTTAAACAAAGCAATAAAGCAGATGTAAATAAGCAAAATTAATAAAAACAAATTTTTCTAAAAATCACTAAATAAGCTAGAAAATGGCTTAATACTTGACAGAAAACAATAAACTACTTTTTTTTTTACTTTTTCAAAACTTTATAAGCTAGAAACTGAAATAAGCTAAAACAAGGACTTAATAAGCTACAAGCACCCTATAACTAATCTAACAATCAAATCTAAGCAACTAATAAGCAAAAAGAGTAGGCTATAAGCTGAAAATCAAATTAAGCACTTATAAGCAAACTGGAAACCAAACAGACTAACTAGCTACTTTTGAGCTTATTTTTAGCATGAAAATAGTACCTTATGGAAAAATGACTTGAACCACTGAAAAGTTTAGCTTCCAAGGCTTTTAAAACAGCTTTTTAAAAGAAGTTTGAAAATCAAATGATTAATGAAAAAGCTAAATTAAATCTGCTTATTTACTTAGCATATACTGAGTGAATTTTCTTTTTGAAAAGACAAAATGCTACTTTGCAGCTTAAAAACAGATAACTAAATAACCATTTTAACCCAAAATAAGCTCAAACAAATTAAATCCAACCTACAATCTACTTATAAACCTAATTTCAAACCTTAACAATTAAATTTACCCTCTGAAAATTAAGCTAAAAAAACCATTTGGCTTGTTTAACTGCTGATGCATTTGACCACCAAATCTCAAATCAAACAAGTGCAGGCTTAAGGTTTTGATTCTACTACTTAAAAACAACAAAACCTGGTGCAAATTAAGAGACTAATTTAGCTTAGAAACAACTTGAGCTAGAAATGCTATTGAACTTTATCTAATGCTAACAGATTACACAAACATGATCACTATCAAATTTAACCTTCAAGGACCTTAAAACTTAGATTTATAAACTCAATTATGAAGTTTAGGATTGATTTAAAAGACTATAAAGGCTATGACAGTACTAACTTAGGTTAATACTGCCATAAAGAACCAAACAGCCGCCAAACACCCCTTTAAACTGTAAAACCTCATTCTCAGCTTATAAATCTTTGTTCCAAGCTATCAAACCTTAATACCAGATAGTGACAAAGTAAAAACAGACTTATTGAACAGATCTATACTATAAAATAAGCAAAATATATAACTAACATAACGAGCTAATTTTAAGATATTTTTTTCTCCACTGTTTATAAAAGTAAAGTGTAAACTAAGATCTAAGCCAACATATAAACATATTAAGCATAAAACATCTTTAATAAACAACAATAAGCTACTTTTAATAGTAATAAGCAGTTTAAAGCTAATAGTAAACAGATAAGCTAGAAATTTAATGACGGCAAAGTAAATAAAAAAGGAAAAGGAAATGGTACCTACACATCAGCTAAACAGAGGTGGAATGCTCACAATAGAGCTTATATCAATAGCTTAAGCTTATTCCAATTACCTAGTCTAATCTTATCACTTGACCTTCAAGCACTATTACCTACTTGAAAACTCAGCAGCCATCCAATTCCATGGAGTTTTCAAGTATTATAAGAGAGCTTTTATGTAGCTTAAGAACAATAAGAGTTTATGAAATAGTAGAGCTTATTTAGCCATTTTGTATGAAAGTAAAACTTATGAAAATTCAAATTTAATAATAAGAACACTTAAACTTTCATTAATAGAAAACCGAGTTACAATATTGAAAATGAAACGTTACATGAAATGAAAATACAAATAAGCTAAATTGACATAAGCTAAAATTATTTAAAACTACTAAAAAGCTAAAAAACTAACTAACTTTTTCTGTGAGAGAGAGAGCTCTATATTATAAGGCCAGAGATGGATGCATCTAGGTCTTGTGAACAAACGCCTCACCCTTGGTTTGATCGTAGTGCCTTTCATTGACTTCTAACATTGGATTCAATCAATTTAAGCAAGCCTTTGGATAAGATTGAGGCAACATCCGGATTGTCACGCTGGCAATCCAATTAATTGGCTAATTCCTGTGCTTCTTTTTGGCTTTATTTCAGTGCAAATTCATTCAATTTGTTGTTTCTTTAGGAGTCCATCTTTGATTCCCTTTGTCAGAGTTACCCATCAAAGGCTTGAAGTGACGTTTGGCTGTGCTGTCTTGTCACTTGGTACTAAGAATCTTCTGGCCATGTCAATTGAGCTTGGGAGTGGATTTTAACCTCATGATTTGATGCAGGGTAAACTTGGGTTGAAGACGGTGAACAGTAACTTATCTTGGCGCCTTTTTCTTTATAACTCTGTTGTTTGACTTGGGGGTTTGGGATATGTTGACTTGGGCTCGGGTTATTTTTAAAAGGGATTGGGCCGGTTAAAGGGTTAATGGTAAATGATTTTAGGCTTGTTAAATATCTAACGACCGTTAGTCCTAGATTGGTAAAGGACTAACGGTGTTATCTATTTAGGGTTTTTGATGAAAATGGATTTAACAATAAGGGTTATTTGGGTATTTTGAAGGTTTTGTCTTTTTGTGGGTTGACCAAGGGTTGACCAAGGTTGACTTTGTTGACCTTTACTAGAAACCCGCTCTTGTGCACTCTGTTATTCCGTTCCCGTGTCCGTGTTTGTCCGGTTTTGACCGTTTTCTTGTGATTTTTGCAATATCCGTACCTACACATCACAAATGACAAAACAAGCAATATACAAGCATAATTTGCACAAATTGTTCATTTTAAAGTCATTTTTGGTATAAAAAGGATATGTGATTTCTCATATATCATAGGACTTCCATTAACAAGGATCGAACCCCTTGAAGATTTTAAACAGCTTAGAATCCAATCACGCCAACGAGTACCAAAACCAAAATTCACCAGAACATCATCCAAAAAGTCCCAACGAACTTATAACATCTATCATAGCCTAAAATCTAAGTCAATCGTTTTTTACAATGGTTATAAATGCCTATCGAATCCCGAGCCCGTAATAAAGACACACGTGTACCAACCAAAAAGAAGAACTGTGGCATGTTGAATGTACTACGTAAGGGAATGTTTATTTCTCACATAAGAAGTATCCTTTTGTTGGTTTTTGAATTCGAATTAGGCGAGTTGTCTAATATTAGTAAGAGTATGTTGCTAATTACGTTAGTTTGTCTCGTATTATCTTTTTATCTTATTTTAATTTAAGATTTAGACATTTCAGGAAAGAATGTGTTCTTTTATGCAAAATGATGTTTCATGCTTCTTTTAGCTTTTAATCTTTTACTTTGGGAAATTATTTCGAATGTTCTTTAATTACCCGCTTATCAATATGTTATTTAAAATAAGATTTTTTTAAAACGACAAATATATTAAAAACTAGCAAGGAGCTAGGAAATTACAAAGATATGTAACTAGGACATTTCATCCAAGTTAACCAGTCTAAATGACAATTACTTCTACTAGAACACCAATTATAAGACATTTGAACTACTTCATCAAAAAGATAATCTAAACGAGGGCGAGAGCTTCTAAACACCACCTGATTACGGAACCTCCAAATTGACCACCACAAAGTGTAGAAAACACCTTTCAAAATGTCTTTAAGCCTTTTGGATAGACGAAGAGTAATTAACCAAGAAAGCCAATCTTCATAAGCATGAATATCCAATAACTCTAATTCCCACCAACGAGCGACTTTGCTCAAGAGATCACGAGCCACATGACAATTAAAGAAAATATGAATAGCTTTGACACCCAGCGATGCTAACAAATGGGACAGATAATAGGAAGGAATATCTATACCGACGGAAAGGATAAGATTAACCTCATAGGGATCTTATCCAAAGACAATCTCATGGCAAAAATGTAATTTTAATAGGGGAGCGACGCTTACGCCCACAAGTTGGCGCACGCCACATGCGGAAGGAAGATATTATCAATAAAGGCACGAGCCCACCTTAACAAATTAATAATGCCGCGAAGAGTTAAGCGACCAAACCCATCTATCTTTTTTACTAGAAAGGACGACAGCAGCTAGATCTTGGGCAAGAGAAGTGAGCTGAGAGTCTTCTATCCCTCCACAAGGAGGCCTTCGGAAAGAATCTAACAGCGAGGGAGCTTGTAATTTGTCTGAGACCGAAACGAGCTTATCATCTTCCAGGGCAAATAACCTAGGGTAACATAGATTCAAAGGAGATTCCGCAAGCCAAACGTCATTCCAAAACGAAGTATTCGTAAACATAAGCTTTTAAAGGAAGGTCGAGACGATACGAATACTTCGTTTTAGAAAAGAAAAACTTTTGCAAAGAGAGATCCTCGGGCACCAAACATAGCCTTGATGAAACGGGACCAGAGAGCAAAAAGACTTGAGATACTGAGACCACCTTTACTCTTAGGCGACAAAATTTTTCCAGGCAATCAAGGAGAGCTTCCTCTCTTTATTTTCCGTACCATTGAAAAAATCTCTACGTGTAGACTCCAACCTGTTCAGAATACCCATGGGAACACGATACATAGAACATATTGAAAAGAGGATGGAACCTTAACACTGCCTTTGAAAGGGTCAAACCTATACCAATGAAAAGTTTTGAGCTTCCATTATATATCCAGCGTAAAATTTAACATAACTTCCTCCCAAAAATTATGTCTAGACGGGATACCGCCTACCTTAACTCCTAAATAAGAGAAGGGAGCAGAAAGAACTTTGCAACCAATGAGAGAAGCAGACCTGATTACATCATTATGGGTGATACCTATTCCCCTTAGCTTGCTTTTATAAAGATTTATCTTCAGTCCAGATGCCATCGAGAAACAATTAAGAACATTAACAAGAGTACTAATGTTCGACTTTTCCCGTTTTCCTATGAAAACAGCATCATCGGCATAGAAAAGGTGAGACAAAGACATGAGCATCATCCTGGATTCTCTTTCAAATATCAACGACCCGCGAACGTCCAAATTTTTTTTTTAAAAGAAATATGCAAACTCTCCATAACAAGGATAAAAAGGAAAGGAGATAACGGGTCCCTTGCTTCAATCCATTATGGAATTTAAATTCAGATGTCGGGGAGCCGTTAACAAGGATAGAACCCTTGGCGGAGTTAAGACACCCTTGAATCCAACTCCTCCATTTAAGCCCAAAGCCAAATTTGTCCAGAATATCGTCCAAATAGTCCCATCTAACCGAATCAAACGCTTTTTTAAAATCTAATTTGAAAATCATAGTTTTTTGTTTTATGATGTTTTACACCACAAAAACAATTCATTAAGAGAAAGGCACCATCAAGGATTTGTCTACCAGCAACAAAGGCAGATTGAACGTCACTGACAAGATCAGAAATGACCAAGGTAATTCGATTTGCCATAATCTTTGTAATGATTTTGTAGATACTACCAATTAGACTTATAGGACGAAAATCCTTAACCAACTTGGAATCTTGCGTCTTAGGAATCAAGGTAATGAAAGAAGCATTACAACCAGATGGGAATTTACCTGAAGAAAAAAATTCAAAAACAACAACAACAACATCATGATCAATAAGGGACCAATATCTTCTGGAAAACTCAAAAGTGAACCCATCTGGACCCGGGGACTTATTAGCTCCTCAGTCCCATACGGCTCGTTTGATCTCATCATAAGAAACAACCCTCTCTAGATCATCAATTTGATCTAAAGATAAACGAGTAGGAAATTGAGAATTGATAATAATTCTCGAATTTGCCGGGGATGAGAACCGATTGGTGAAGTGGTTAAAAATTCATTTTTCACTGAATTGGGATTGACAACCTAATCACCTTCAAAAAAAATACCCTGAATTGCTAATTGAGACCTTTTCTTCTTGATAATCCCATGAAAAAATTTGGAATAGTCATCACCTTCAACGGACCAATGAATTTTCGAGCCTTTGAGCCATTATCTAAACAATCTTTGGGCGTAAGACAAGTAAGACTCTTATTAAAGCGTAGCCCGTTCATTTACGATCTCAACATTCCCCTTTCCATGATCAATAGTTTTTTTCTAGATCGGCTAGACGAGCTTGAATAGAAGATTTGGAAGAGTTGGAATGTCGTTTATCCTCTTTACACCATTGCTTAATAGAAGCTTTGAGAACTTGAAATTTTTTATTCAACAAAGTGATACTGTTAGATTCGTTAGGAATTGGAGATTTCCACGTTTGCTCAACTAAATCATCAAAACCATCTTTAGAATACCAAGAGTGATATAAACGGAATGGAGATGGACCATAATCAACGTCTAGCTCACGTAAAAGAATAGGCCTGTGATCTGACAGATATCTTTCAAGACAGATAGCAGATAGAGATGAAAAAGCGACAATCATACCTTCAGAAACAAGGAAGCGGTCCAATTTACTCATTTTGGAAGCGGATGGATGGGTCCAAGTGAAAGAATACCCTTCAAGAGGGAGATCAATAAGCCCAGCTCTCGTAATAAAATGATTGAAAGCATTTGCACCATTTTCATAAAAAATAAAACCTAATCTTTCATTCTCTGACCGAACCTCGTTAAAATCTTCGAGAATAATACTCTCACCAGACCAAGAATCCACAAAATGTTTAATATAGTCCCATAAAGCTTTCCGATCAGATAAATCTTGGGGAGCATAAACATTTATAATAATCGTCCTAGTGTCAGAAGAAATCCACGTATCATGAATAGCCAAAAAATGATCCGAAATAGTAACACTCTCTTTGATAAATAAATTTGGGTTCCAAACACTTAAAATACCTCCAGAGAAACCAACAACCAGACTAAAAGCATAGTCAAAAGAAGAATTTCCCCATAACTCCTTGATAGTGATAAGATCAATCGATTCCATTTTAGTCTCCTGTAAAGCAATAAAATTAATTTTGTGCTTCGAATTCAACTCCTGTATCCATCTTTTCTTGGTCGATTGACCTAGACCTTGAATGTTCAGAGACAGACAATTCTTTTGATAACATTCTGCTCTCCTTGGAAACCAACGATGTCTTCAAAAATTTTCATACACCCTTCCATATTAAATCCCATAGTTTGTCCCACTTCTATTAAATTTTCCATCAAGTCCAATATTGATCCACCAGGTTTATACTTTAAAACATGGCTTCTGTCACTTTTGCTACGTGAAATACAACCATTACTGCTACTCGGCTTACTTGGAGTAACCTCTGAGGTACCAACATTAATCTCCGCAGCAAGGTTTTCCACCTCAATAGGCGTAAAGCCTGGTGGAAATAATGGATCTTCGCCTTTGCTCGCTTCTTTGGCTTTTTTCGAATTCAGGAGCTTACAAATCCCAAATGGGTCCTCTGAGCATTTCGCATTCATACCACTTTCTGAAACATGATTATCAGTTACTACATCATTTTCATTCATATAGCTTGTTTCAGAGACATGATCTATCTCCAAATCATTATCAGACTCAGCACCATTCTTTTTAGTCTCATGATGTTGTTCTGAAATATCACCCTCTGATTCCTCATCAGATGACGAATTATCCTCCAATTCATGATTGAAGTCTGGGATCCATGGTTCAAGCTCCTTAACGCGAATCCAATAAACCTTGCCTTTAACAATTATTTTGATCCTGTCATTTATTATAACATGGTTTTTTGTTTTAACACAAATCTTCTTGTAGGACAAAGAGGTATTTGCAGGCGCTTCCACATCAATAAAGTCACCCCAAGGTGATAAAATTTTAGCAAACGTATTATGAGTCAACGCTTTGATATGTAGACCCTCCACAGAAACCCAAACAATTCGATCATCATTAACAAATGAATTGCTAGCCGGTATCAATTCCTGGAACCAAGAGGCCACTCCCACATGCTTACTGAGTTTTTCTTTAAGGGCCAAAGATGGAGCGTCAATGAGCACCTAGAACCCTCCTAAATAGGAAGTTAACAGTCTTCCAAAAAACCCTCATTAGCAAAGGTTAAGTGAAGATTTTCTAAGACATTAATGTCTTTTACTTTTCCTATCAGTGAGACCGATAAATCAATTTCCGAAATGCATGAGTCATCTAAAATAATAGCAGGAGATGATAAATGAGGAGTAGAATTCACTTTGCATATTAGAATTCAAAACAGAAGCAAATGATTTTTTTAACACGCCATCACTTTCTTTCTTGCCTTTAAAATAAGATGAATACTCGCGCAAAGCGATGCTTTATAACGGCAAATAATTATACTTGCAAAATCGTAATTCTGGTTGGACACTTGATGCAAATTGTGTGTTTTTTTGATAAAAAATCGTTTTTTTTAGAATTAATATGTGTTTGTTTTTAAAAACTTGTCAAACTTAGGCAAAATATTTTAAGTTTTCAATTTTCAAGATTTAAGAAAAAGTTTTCAACGTTTATTTTTTCTGACATATTAATTGACTAATTACAAAAAACATATGTTTACGTGCCATTAAATTTCAAAATCAAGTTTATTTCAAAAAAGTTTAAAAATTTGAGAATCGCTACATTCACAAAAAAACTTCCACAAAATTTTCACAAAATGACATGTATCCAATCAAAATCTTTTTGGTCATTTCTCTTTCTTCCTTTTTGATTAACATCTCCCTATTAATGCATGCCACATCATTTTGTGAAACTTCTTTTGTGAATCTTTTTGTGGATGTAGCATTCCTCTAAAAATTTTAACAAAAATTAAATCATGCAGTGAAAATCTATCAACATTCTGTCGACCCCAAAAACCCTCGAGGTCAAGGTGACTTGTGAAGCTATCTTACCTCTCTATCGTCAATATATATAGTTGATATATATATCTTTATTGTCTGTCTTCAACCAACATTTGACACGTTTTTAGTTTATACCTCACTAATTGCATCACCGCCATATCCCAATTGTGCAAATACAAATCTTTATAATTTCAATAGCTTACAAAGTCATTTACGCTGTGTTTATAATGCTTGCTAGTAAATCTTTTCACACTTACATTATGTCAAAATTCATATGTACCTAATATTTTTTGTCCAAACTTATTTTAGTTTATCATTTAAATGTAAACCAAATGTTATCTAAAATGAATGTCTTATGTATTTGTCATTGAAAAGATGGTAGGCAATGTGTAAGCTTAATGTGATCAAGTTAGGGATTAAATGTACAACCTGTGAACCTTACTCAACATCTCAATTAGATATCATCAACATGACAAAGATAGATTCAAAGCTAAGCTATAATATATAGTAAAAAAAAATTTATCTCGATTCCTGACCCTAATCACATGATAACTTCATTGTTGATAGCTCAAAATTGAAGCTGATGAACCTCCGTAGTCACAAAAAAATTATTTTTCTCTCAGTTATATTCAAACATTTGACTTTCATTTTAAAATGTGAATATTCTTACTAGGGGTGTGCATGAAACCGAAAAACCGAACCTAAACCGAAAAAAACTGAAGAACCGAAACCCGATTGAAAAAACCGGATGGTTTTGGTTTACGATTTTGAAGTAAAAACCGAAGTTTTTGGTTCGATTGGTTTTAGCATTAAATTAAAATACCGATTATATAACTGAACCGATCCTTTATAAACATGGGAACAAAAATTAAGTTGTGATCGAATAGCTAAGGGAGATGAAAATGCTCCCGCTAGATTAACCTATATCATGTCGAGTAAATACTACTCCTTTTGTTGTTTATATACCTTATCTTGTACATGCTTTATTACACATAATAAGTTCTCTTCTATGAGTTTTTTTATGTTTATTAGTTTTTATCGTTGTTATTTTATTGCTCTATAACACATAAATAATATTTTTTAAGGGTTTATATGAGGCATTTGTTTCTTATTATCATTGTTGTGTCTTTGGTTTTTCTTATTTGATTGTTTCTTTAAAGCTTTAAAGGTGTTAGTTTATGGTATATTCCAAATGCAAAAGTAAAGCTCGATAAGTCGTATAGAAACCGAAAAACCAAACCGAAAATAAACCGACAACCGAAAAACCAAATCGACACAAAACCGAAACCGAATGATTTAAAAAAATCAGAAACCGAAATTTTTCGGTTTGGTTTTGGTTTTATACAAAAACCAAACCATGCTCACCCCTAATTCTTACAGTTAAGTCACTCATTTTAATTTAATATATAACTTTTTAAGAAAAAAAAGTAACATTGTTTGAGATAAATAAAAAATTATAACTTAAAATATATTAAAGCATTGTGTCATTATAAATGTACAATGAAATTATTATATATTAAATGGCTTATTATAGAATATACTAAAGCATTTAACATTGTTTATTGATTGACATGCTTAATTGATATGTTTAATTATATTATATGTCTAAATATATATGTAATATGAATTTATGGGCAGTTTGGTTTGAGAGGTTTTGGGGAAAGAGATTCAGTTTATATAAAGTGTTTGTTTATTGGTTTAGATTTGAAAAAAAATAATAGTCGGTTGTTTGTTATATATAAGAACATTAAATTTAAATTTGACTTATAAATTGAAATATGAATTTTTGAAGTGAAAAATTGTTTGGTCTATATAAAATAATATGTTTTTTTTATGAAAATGTCTTAATGTTTTATAGCTCAACTAGAGGGCATTAATATACATTTAGATGCCTGCCTCTGAACGAAAAAGAAAAAAACAAACACACTTAACACCCAAAAGCTTTAACCGATTAAGAGTTTTTATCTATTACGAAGTTGTTAAGAATATATTACATAAAACAAACACCACCTTACATCCAAATATTTGAGGCGTTACAAAAGTCAACTAGTTTGAGGGATTTTGTGTTCTGTGTTCCGACGTAACTTTTTTTCACTTTTATCTCTATACCCAACACAATGGTCTATTTATTTTGAACACAGCAATATTAAACGACTAGTAAGGAGCTAGAATTAGACAATTACAAGATACGGGGTTTTGAGCCAATCGATCCATTTGAACGAGGCTTTACATCTAAACTTACACCAATAATAAGAATTAGAAACAATGTCTATTTAAATACGAATACAATTTATTTTCTTTACTATTTTCGTTATCTGTTTTTTTATTAAGATTTTTGGGTTTTATAACATGTAAATATCAATTTAATGAGTAAATTTTTTTTCCTAAATCAAAATTTAAATCTAAATTTTAAATTCTAATCCTAATACTTTACCCACTTAAAAACCAAGTGAACTTAGTTTTTTTTTAAATAATACATACATTTTATTTTCTAAATATCAAAACTAAACTTGTAGTAGTACATAAGTACGTTGTAATGGTCAGGGATGGAGTCGGGGGGTGTCTTACGGGTGCCCGGGACACCTATGGATTTTTTCGATATAGTGTTAACTTTTGAAAAAAACAACGATTTTTCCCAAATGTATCATAGATGCACCCGGTCCATCGAAATGTGTTTATAGTTTTATCGTTTTTTTGAATTTTTTTTTATATTCACTTTTTAACTCTATTATATTACTGTTAAAAAAAATTGTACACCCGATCATATTTGGTCCTCTGATGCGGCTTGTCCTCCGGTAAAATGGTGCATAATAATGTTTTAGATAAATTGATTGGAAATAATACTGACCCAAAATAAATAAATGGTCCCAAGTGAATCTAATCCAATCCAATAATAGGAAATGAAGAAACGTTGAAGTTGAAAGATTTGAATATTAAGACCAGTTTTCTTTAAATATATTGTGGAAAATCGTAACCCACCGTCACAAAAATATACGTTTTAATTATTATTTCAGTATTTCATTTCGAAATTCACCAATTTAATACACACCTTTATTTGGTTGATGCTTTTTCAACGTTAATGCCTTGCAAAATCTTGGATTAGTTAACAAAGCGTATTTTAATATTTGTTTGATAAACCACTGGAGCATTAGTGGTGGAGCTCTCGTGCTTGAGTCAATAGACTCGGGTTCGAGTCTCATCGTTGGCATTTGCTTCAGATAGATACCCGCCTCCGCAAAACCTATGAGCACACTGGAGAGACTTTGTGGAATAAGAGATCGGGGGTCGAGTCTCGGCTCGTCTCACTCCAGTTGGTGCTCCTCTGGGCCAGGAGAGTTGCCGGAGCTATTCCTTATGAGATGGAAAATGGCTGGTGCCAAAAGTCACCCAGGATCAGGGTGTTCCCGCTAATCTACACATTTTTGTGGAATATTGGTTTGATAAAACTATTCACAAGTCCTATTCTGAAGATTTAGCATGGACTCAATATCGTCCACTAGAACACTTTTTACTCAGATTACGGAGGCTTAAATCGGGTTAGATCTTTGTATCGTTCCGCGCTTTTCCTTACTCCCCCCCCACCCACAAATTATATAGGTAGCGAAGTTTGGAACTCATTAAACTCGTTGAGAGAAGTTTTAGGTATCATTTGATGACTTTGATTTTATATTTAATCCAACTAATATATAAACGAAGCCATAGACATACGAAGATCTATGCATACTACCTAAATCCACAATTTTTTTTGCTTTCATAAAAACCAAAGCAGTAATTAATACATTTTTTAACTATGTATATCTTGTGGACAATAATTTTGAGACGAAGAGAGCACATGTTTGACACTATACAAAATAAATTATAATACCGAAAGTTTTTGAAGTTGCCGAGTTAAAACGTTACCTAATATTAATAGAACGGACTGATTTGATCATTGAATGACGAATAATGGTGCGGAGATTGACTGTACATATATTCTCCTATCTTTACCGATTCACAATTTCCTAATATTTCCAACGTAATCTTAGTATGAATATTCCTCTTCTATTGGGCATCGTTAAAAGTGCTCGGTTTGCATAAGTTATAGGAGAAGTTATAGCTTTATAACAAGCAAAAGAACCCGCGCGTGATTGCGCGAGGGCAATTTTTTTTCCCGAATACTTATTTCTTTTACTTTTTTGGGGGGTTTTTTTTGCGATGCGTTATGGCGGGGCTAATTTTTAATATTTTCTTTTTTTGTATGATTCGGGGAAAAAAATTTGCGTTGGGACGGTTTTGTAAATTTTTTTACGGGAATTTTGTTAAGAAAATCATGTAACAAAGTTAAAATGTGAGGGGCCCGTTTTGTATTTTTTATTACTTTGGGCAAGCAAGATTTTAAGGATATTTTTGGGTTTTTTTTTTTAGGCTAATTTTTTCCTGGATTATTTTCTTTTTTTGTACGATTCGGGAATTTTTTTTTTGCGTTGGGACGGGTTAATTTTTTCCCGAATATTTTCTTTTTTTGGGACGGTTCGATATCTTTTTTTTGGGCCGATGAATGTAAAAAAGTTGTGAACAATAAAAACTTGACGTGTTTTTTTTGTTAATTTTTTTACGGGATTTTTTGTGTAAGAAAATCGTAAATAGTTAAAAGTTGAGGGACCGTTTTGTATTTTTTTTTTACTTTGGGCCAGATTTCAGGCTAATTTTGGGCTAGTTTTTTTTTGTTTTTTTACTTTGGGCCACATTTTATGCGAATCTTAGACTAGTTTGTCGACAAATGTGTATACTTTTAGTAATAATTTTTTTTATATGGCTTATGTGTTGGTCCTCATGTTTAAAGTGTTGTTTTTTTTGTATATGGGTTTTTTTTTTAATATAATGGGTTGTACGTTTGTGACCATATCGATTATTTTAAAGTTATTAGGTATCGAAGATGTTTCCGCGGGTATTTTTTTTATCTGAATAAATCAGAACTTTTGTAATATTTTTTTTCCTCCTACTTTGTGCATACAAATTAAAAAAAAAAACAAAAACAAAATAATTTTAAAAAAAAACCAAAATCGGGCTGGCCCAAAATAGGAGCCCATTACTGTAGCAATTTAGGCCCGAAGTCAAAACGACTTCGTTTTAGTCGGCTAATGTGTATATACGAGTAGTTTGGTGCCCGTGCGTTGCGGCGGGGAGTCTTCTTCGAACATTCTTATGTATAGTACTTTTATACTAACAGGTCCAAATCTCAGTTGGTAAATTGATAAAAAGTGAAGTTCTACAACTTCATAAAAGTACTAATATCCATTTCATTATAAATTGGACTTTCTTGGATGCTTTATGCACTACTTCAATCTGAAACTCAGATGATAAGCTCGGCCCTTCTCAATGGTACAGCTTCGGGCAAGACCTCTGCAACAAATCATTTAGTCTCATAATAAAGTTAATAAAAATACCCTTTTTCCTCATGCTAGCCCAACCCATTTGTTTTTTTTTTTTCTTGGCCCAGCCCGTTTGGTTTTTTTTTTCTTTTTCTTTTTAATGTATGCAACATAAAAAAAAACTAATCGGCTCAAAATAAGGAAAAAAATTACAAAAGTACTTATTTATTTAAATAAAAAAATAAACCAGCTACATGAGGCCAACACATACGGCCCATATAAAAAAAAACTATTAAACATTTATTTTTCTACTTTATATAGGTAACATAAAAAAAAATTGCTCGCACAAAATAAAGAATATTTTTAGGAAAAAATTACAAAAGTACTGATTTATTCAGATAAACAAAATAACCGCCAACATGAGGCCCAACACATACGCCATAATAAAAAAAACTTTTAACAGAGACCGGAAAAAAAAAATAAACGCACAAACTATTAAACTTTTTTTTCTTAAATTATTTTAAAAAATTTACCAAAAAATTTATACTATATTATGGTTAAACTACGTCGTTTTGACCATGCTTAGCTAACAAAGCACTACAGTAACCGTCACCATGGCTCATCACTATGGGCCGCCAATTAACTTTTCTTTTTTAAGTAGGCAACATAAAAAAAAAAAATTGCTCGGCACAAAATAGAAATTTTTTATACAAAATTACTGATTTATTTAGATCAAAAATTATTCGCGCTATAACAAAGAATCAAAAGATGGGGTGACAAAGAAAACAAAATAAAAACAGAGCACGAAATAAAAGTAAAGACAAAAAAAAATAAAACATGAACCCACGGACATTAAATACTCCGCCTAACAAAATTGCTCACCACAAAATAGAAAAAAAAATATATAGATTTATTCAAATAAAAAAATACCCACGACATTACGCCGCCTAACACATAAGCCCATATAAAAAAACTATTAAACATGAGACCGAAAAAATAAACCCGCACAAAATAAAAAATATAAAAAAATTGCTCAGCACAAAATAGAAAAAAAAATATAGATTTATTCAGATAAAAAAAAACCCACGACATGACGCCCAACACATAAGCCCATATAAAAAAACTATTAAACATGAGACCGGAAAAATAAAGCCGCAAAAAAAAAAAATTAACGCCTCACATCAACTCGCGGGCAATCATACTTAAAAAAACACCCACATCTATGATAAAAGAAACACCGCTCCGCAGCAACGCGCGGGCAACTATGCTTGTTTTTGCTATAAAACGAGCTTTATGGCTTATGAGCACCTAATGCTCTAATTATTAACGAGTATAACTAAATAACTTATTTTCACATTTTGTAATCATATAACAAAAATCATCTCTCGTTGATTAAAAATAAAAGCTTTCCACGGACTTTATTTGTTGATGTGGTGGCTTCTAACGGATTTTCGTAATAATAAGATGTTCGAAGGCCAAGCCCAAATCTAAGGAGACGTTTTTTGATGAGAATATTATTAGTTCTTAATACTAGTGACGATATAGATGCAATCTACTTTGTTTAGCTGGGACGATTGGTATAAAAAAACCGTCCTCATATTTCTTTGTAATTTCTAGCTCCTTGCTGGTTTTTTTTAATAAAAGTCGCCGTTCAAAAAAAAAAGATTATTAGATCTTATCAAAACAAAATTAAAATCACGACAATTGTAATCATTTTGTATCAACCTGAAATAGATGAAAGTATAAGAGCGTTGGCCTGAAATAGATGAAAGAATAACAGCGTTGGGTGTAGTAAACCGCCGCAACGGCGATGGACTGGCGATGCCGCGCGACTACCCCGTTGGCACGGCGTTACCCAACGGCGTTGGCCGGCTTGTGGTCGTTTAAAAAAAAAAAAAGTCATTTTACAAAACCCCCCAAAACTGAATACTTTATATTTACTATTCTCCTTTAATTTTGGAAAAGTTACACATTAGCTCGTAGCGCTAAGTATTTCAAAAAAAGAAAAGACCTCACACTCTGCGTTGGAAGGGGTTTAGGTTTTCAGCTACTAAGGCCACCAATGAGTTGGAACTGAGCGACGACGCCATTGAATCAAGAAGCAAAAACGATTTAATAAAAAAACAAAATGAAAATGACATTTGGGTGACAGGACGATCGAAGACGATAGGGGTTCATATTAAAATAAAAAATCGTCAGGATTTTTTATATCGTTAATGTTTTTTTTATTTCGTAATGTTTTTTATTTCGTAATTGTTTTTTTTATGTAAAATTGTATGATTAATTATGAAAAAAATGTGTGTGTAGAATTGTGTAAGTTGTGGTATTTGGATTTTTACCGTATATCTCTCTCTATAATGGATTTAATTATGAAAACAATGGTTAGTTTGTTAAAAAGAATAAATAATTGTTTAAGGGGTTTTATGAAAATAAAGAGGTGAGTGGTGTTATTTGGTGTTATGATAAAGCAGGGAGTGGTGTTGTGTTGGTGTTACGCTAGATGTAGACGGCAAAAATATAGTGTTATGGTGTTACTACACATAAGAGCATCAGGTGTAGTAACTTGGTAACACCCATTTTTTGCCGCCACGTCAGCGCTACATCATCATAACACCAACACCAACACCACTCCCCTTATCATAACACCAAATAACACCACTCACCTCTTTATTTTCATAAACCCCTAAATAATTAATTTCATTATTTTAACAAACTAATCATTTCATTCATTAAATTCAAATACACATTACAATACTTAAAAAAAAACACACATTAAAAAAAAAATACCGCTCCTGGAGACTAAATCTTCTCCGATGTTTCTTACAACATCGTCGTCAAATATGGTTCATAGGTTTTTTATGGAGACTAATATCGTATCTCTGTCTCTTAATTCTTTTGCTTTACGACGTTGGGTTTCACATCGATCGATCCACATTGTTTGCATTGACCTTGCGGATTAGAAAAACATTGTTTCAAGTCAACAACCGACATATTTTGATCTTCTAAAATCATGTTATGCATTATGGATGGCCAACAAACATGAAACTACAAATTTAAAGTGTTAGAAATAAGCCCAAGAACAAATTAAGTAGATTTTTTTAACGCATATATCTTTAATAAGTTAAAGATGCGAAGTCTAATGTCAAAGAAATTTAGTCGTTGGGCGTGTGTTTTGGGTGACGAGGACGACGAAAACGAGTAGGGATCATTTTAATTTTTTTTCGTCATGTTTTTTATTTCGTAATGTTTTTTTTATTTCGTAATGTTTTTTTTTTAATTTCGTAATGTGTTTTTTTAATGTAATTTGTATGTTTAATTATGAAATGATTAGTTTGTTAAATGAATGAAATAATTGTTTAGGGGGTTTTATGAAAATAAAGAGGTGAGTGGTGTTATTTGGTGTTATGATAAGAGGAGTGGTGTTGGTGTTGGTGTTATGATGATGTAGCGCTGACGTGGCGGCAAAAAATGGGTGTTACCAAGTTACTACACCTGATGCTCTTATGTGTAGTAACACCATAACACTATATTTTTGCCGTCACATCAGCGTAACACCAACACCAACACCACTCCCCTTATCATAACACCAAATAACATCACTCACCTCTTTATTTTCATAAAACCCCCTAAACAATTATTTCATTCTTTTAACAAACTAACCATTTTATTCATAATTAAACATACAAATTACATTAAAAAAACACATTACAAATTAACCATTTTATTCATAATTAAACATACAAATTACATTAAAAAAAACACATTACGAAATAAAAAAAACATTACGAAATAAAAAAAACATTACGAAATAAAAAACATGACGATTTTTTTTTAAAATGACCCCTACTCGTCTTCGTCGTCCTCGTCACCCAAATCATTTCTCATTTTGTTTTTTATTAATCGTTTTTGCTTCTTGATTCAATAGGCGTCGTCGTCGTCCAAATCATTGGTGCTAGTAGCTAGAAACCTCAACCCCTCCAACCGCATGAGTGTGCGGTCTTTTTTTGAAAACTAGCCGCTACGAGCTAAAGTGTAACTTTTCAAAATTAAAGGAGAATAGGTAAAATATAAAGTAACCGTTTGGAGGGTGTAAAATGACTTTTTTTTTAAAACGACCCCAACGCCGGGCCCAACGCCGTTGGGTAACGCCGGCCAACGGTGTAGTAGCGCCGGCCAACGCAGTCCAACGCCGTTGCCGGCGTTACTACACCCAACGCTGTTATACTTTCATCTATTTCAGGCCCAACGCTCTTATACTTTCATCTATTTCAGGTTGATACAAAATGATTACAATTGTCGTGATTTTAATTTTGTTTTGATAAGATCTAATAATCTTTTTTTTTTGAACGGCGACTTTTATTAAAAAAAACTAGCAAGGAGCTAGAAATTACAAAGAAATAAGAGACGGGTTTTTATACCAATCGTCCCAGCTAAACAAAGTATTGCATCTATATCGACACCAGTAATAAGAACTACAAATAATCTCATCAAAAAACGTCTCCTTAGATTTGGGCTTGGCCTCGAACATCTTCTTATTACGAAAATCCATAGAAGCCACCACATCACAAAATAAATACCTTGGAAGCTTTTATTTTTAATCAACGAGAGATGATTTTTGTTATATGATTACAAAATGTGAAAATAAGTTATTTAGTTATACTCGTTAATAACTTGTTAGAGCATTAGGTGCTCATAAGCCATAAAGCTCGTTTTATAGCAAAAATTATTTTCAGTTTACCAAAAAAAATTATAACCCAAAAACATATAAGTTAACAGAAAAACAATAGCTTCACATCCTCAAATTATAAAACACTCATGACCCACACTTAACCCGATAAAAAAAATACCGTATCGCAGCTGATGAGTTTGGCGCGAGAAGCTACTACCGGTGTGAA